>CM048754.1:26433860-26606360 GCA_026315105.1 Locusta migratoria | reverse complement strand
TACACCATTCCTCTTGATATTCATCAGAAAATT
Source organism: Locusta migratoria (assembly GCA_026315105.1). NCBI lineage: Eukaryota > Metazoa > Arthropoda > Insecta > Orthoptera > Acrididae > Locusta > Locusta migratoria. The sequence continues at coordinate 26,606,327 of CM048754.1, read as the reverse complement.
AATGTAGCATAGGGTAAGGTGGTACAAATTCGATACAGGTACAATTCCGATCAACATAAGTTTTCAGTCTCGTATTGTTGCTAGCAGTTGCCTTTGTGTGGCGTTGCAGTGTAGCAGATTTCTACAGCTCCTCCTGTCTTTTTCAAGACAACACTCTGTATTAAGGAGACAAATTTTTCCTGTAAAGATGTACTTGGAGCTACTTCGTCGAATGTGCTCTTATAAATGTTCTAGTTTCCACGTGCTTGTAAACTCGTTATTGTGCAACGTTTGGTACAGTGAAGTATGCACTGGTGCCCGAAGGAAAAAGTGCTTTTTATGTGGGAAAAGTCAGTGATAAAAATTGTATGAGGAAGTGATAAAAATTGTATGAGGAAGTGATCATAATCGTACCTAGTGTGGTACATTTTCTATCGATTTTTCTCAATTCTGTAACCTTTTTTTTTGTTCATACCAACATATGTAATTGTCTAATATTTGTGTTACATATCCATTAAACATTCAAGAACAAGTGCCATAGTTGAAATTATTTCTTTTCTCAATGTGTTTGCAGTTACAATTACATTTGTCTGAAATGACTGAAATTGTACCACCATACCCTATCAAAAATTGTAATAGGTTAGAGGAAACTAAGCAACCTATGAGTAGCTTCTAATTTTACCCAGGGCACTTCAGTAATTTCATTATCAGGCTTGGGAACCTGTGTAAAGAAATGCTTATTACGCTTGGGATATCCTGTGGTAAAGGAACCCACCCGTGACTGTTGTTGCCCCTGTGGTGATGGGGATGCTGGTTTCCTCAGGTGAAATGAAACAAGCAGTGGTTAAACCATAGCAACTCATTTATACACTTCTTTTCCATCAGTAAGCTAGTGTTTGTTCATTAAACAGGCTACTAATAATTAGATAATGATTATGGAAATAAATTTTATGAATTACATTCAGTTTGTGTGTGTATGTGTGTGTGTGAGAGAGAGAGAGAGAGAGAGAGAGAGAGAGAGAGAGAGAGAGAGAGAGAGAGAGAGAGAGAGTTGTGGGATTTTGGGGGGGGGGGGGGGCAGTTAAGAAATAACATTGTTTCTATTTTTATTCTTTTTCTATTTGGACTTTAGCTATGTCCTATTCATCAGGACTTCTTATTTCACTTATCCCAGGCATTAACAAATATTTATTAGACATAATAAAAGATTTTAGGTATAATTTGAGTGCCAAAAAAATGGGTTCAAATTTCCAGTGCGCCTCTAGGATTATGTTACTTTTTAGGGCCTTATATGCTTGCATTGCAAACCCAAATCCACTTTTCTAGATAGTTTAGAATATGCTCTTTCTAATGAGCACAGTTTAAAGGAGTTTTCTCCAAACACTTTTTTGAAAAATTTGATTAAAAATATCCATTTTTAGCACTTTTTGAAAAATTGTCAACTTTACCCTAGATTTGTGAAATAATGGGAAGCAATAGGAGAATGAAACTTTATATTCTAAGACCTTGTGTTGGTGAGTTATGGTGTGAAAAGTTTCATGTACATCCTACAATTACTTCTGGAGATATAAAAAACTAAAGTTCGCTCTTTTTTTAACCAGCATTTTTTTCGCCCAACTTTGCCCCAAATTTTCTATATGAAAATTGCTCAGAAATCCTGTTCTTAATATTTTACTTTAAAGAGCTCTAAAAGTTGTATAAGATGGCCAAGTTTTGTTTCTTTCATGCAAAAACTCCCAGAGATATATCATCTCAAAGTTGCTGAAAATTCAAGGACGCACTATTGGAAGCTGTGCTATGGTCTTAAACAAGTGACTGTATCTCCAGAAGTATTGAATTTTTGAAACTGAAACTTTACCAGTGTTCATTGAGAACATGTGCGATTGTTCATACCAAATTTCATCAAAATCCATGAGGGTCATGTGGGAACTTTTCTCGATATTAGACCACTTGGCACGGAATGGCCCTCTTAAATATTAAGAAGCAGCCAGATTTAGACCTGAAAAAGCTGCACTGCAATCAAAAATAGTTTTGCTTTTCTTATAGCAGGCCCTATTTAGCCAATACTGAGTTGAATATGAAGTTTCCAAACATTTACCTGCAGACTTTGCTTTGTACATATTACATTTTTTGGGATAATTTATTCTTAAATTTGTCCTACCTCTGCAAACTTCATTAGGTTTTTCATTGTATTTCTGCCAACAGAACAATTGCCAAAAGTCACAATGTTTAATACAAAACTAGACTAATGAACATTTGTGATATGATCTATAAGGGTTGGTGTGATGCCACAGTATCCTACAGCTTGATTTACTTATGAACTTTGTGTCCTCATTAGGTCACACAAGCCTTTTGATTGTGAAGCCTTAGGATGGAGTTTTCTTTTTTACATTTATAATTTGTAGTCTTTTCAAGTAGTATGTCCTTTTCATTAAGAAAATATTTTAACCAGCTGCTTTCAAATCTTTAGACTCAACATTAATCTGTTTTGTATAGTCTAAGACCAATGCTCAGCTCTATCTGAAATAATCTTACCTCTTCACTTACATAAACAGCAACTCTATCTCCCTTCTGCCTGTCTACTACTATGCAAAACTTCTCACAAAATTGTTCATTACATTTTCTTCTGGTCCAAGTTCAAATGACTCATCTGCTAAAAGCATACTATAAATTTTGCTACAAAATTCTTACATTTTTAACAAATAATATAGTGAGGACAGTTTACAACTCACCGCAAAGACGTGGCGACGAGCTGCGACAGGCACATACAAAAGACACACACATACAACACATTCAGCTATCGGCCATGGCCTTCTTCAGAAAATAGAGCACTCACGCAATCACACAGGCACACAACACAGTCATACAACCATCACCTCCGACTGCCACACTTCGAATTGAAGTGTGGCAGTCGGAGGTGATGGTTGTATGACTGTTGTGTGCCTGTGTGATTGCGTGAGTGCTCTATTTTCTGAAGAAGGCCATGGCCGATAGCTGAATGTGTTTTATGTGTGTGTCTTTTGTATGTGCCTGTCGCAGCTCGTCGCCACGTCTTTGCGGTGAGTTGTAAACTGTCCTCACTATATTATTTATTCCAACCTGGACTTTCCATTATTATATTTTACATTTTAACAAGTTATGTTGAGAATGTGTAATGAAACTAAATCAACAAAAATAGGTATAGCACACTTCCGAATTCCATTTCCACTATGAGTAATTCTCTAAAACAGTAATGTGGTGTACACAGTTAAGTGACAAAAGGTGGAACAATGTAATGAAGTTGCTGTAGCTCACTAAACAGATCACAGCTTGTAGTAAAAAATATCCGGAGAAAGTGCACATTTGTCATCCAGTGAACTAAAAATGCCTTTATTTAACAATAATCACATATCCATGTAAACTTGTTTAAAGGGCAAACTTCATTAATTATATTGCTTACAAGTAATTGAGCACTCTCTGTACCAAACAATGAATGAAATACCCCAAAAAGAATAATTTTGGCCTCTGGACTAATTGAGGTATTCTGTAATCCATGCTTTGCACACACAGGGTATCCATTTACATTAATCACACTTACATGTTGAGGAAAAGGTAAGGCATACACAAAATTTGATTAAATGTGTCATTGCTGGACATAACACAATGAAATTCTAAAAGTAATTTAAAAGCAGCTTGAAATGATACTGAAAGGGTAATTATTAATGTTCTGGAAACTGTGCTAATTTCATTGTTATGGTCACCTTTGATACAAAAAGCTAGTTTATTCAAGCATAATAAAGTGTTTTAAGTCTTTGGCCCATATATTAGTCAATAATTACTGTAAATTTTATTCAGTTGATATTTTAGGACTGTTTCAGAATTGGAAAAAAAAATGTTATCTTCGTTTGTGTGGCCATAATGTCCGTAGTTGCTTTCATAATTATGAATAGCAGTGATTTTCCATCTTTGCAACTATAATAAAAATGTGATTTTTCCACACCAGATGCGTTTCATTTTATTGAATGTAAAACATCTTCACTGGTCTGTAATAATAGAAATCTACAGTTTGATTTGTGTTTAGATCGAAAACAGTTCTTAAATGGACCCTGAAAAGTAGGCCTAATGTTTGGTACTTATGACAATTTCTGTCATCATGCCGGTCTGTTTAATGCAATACCTCACGAATGTAGTTCTTTCTCTATGTTTTATAATAAATTATGTTTCGGTGTATTTAGTTTTGATGTAAGCGGATTGGAATAGTGGCAGAATAATACATGTATAAATTTAATGGGAACATTATTATTATTATTATTGTGATTTTATTTGACCTTAGCTGTGGAGTGTTGGTAGTGGTATCTGGAATGAGATGTGGAAGTAGTCTGAGATAGCTACGGGCACGACGGGGAATGTCACATAAAACACCTCACTTGAACTCTTTGCTGATGTCGATTTAACTCCAACTTTCTATGAAAAGTTCTATCACATACGTAGCACTGAAAGTTCTTCATATCCATTTTCTGTTCACAGCAAAAATGTAAACGTACAGAACAACACGAACACAACCAAAGCAGGAAAACACAAAATGTCGAAAAAGTAAAGTAGTTCAACATTAATTTCTTATCTTCCTCCGCTGTTGGTTCAATAACAGGTACCAGGTCACAGTCATCTGTTGTGTCAGAATCAGTGCCTGTGCCATCATCAGTAAAAAAATTTAAAAGGGGGTGGGGGGGCAGACTTTTTGGTTAGTAATTTGTTGTGAATTTAAAGCTCCTTACTGTGCAATTATACACTTCCTCAAACTTCCCTTGGCCTCACACCTAGGGCCATGCCCCTAGGTACACATGCCTACAATAATTTGTCATTGTTTTAACCAAGAATTTTTACTTCAGCACCATTAAAACATGAAGATACATCCACCTCTGCTTGCCTATTCCCTCCAACAGTTAACTGGCCCATTTTTGGTACAGACAGTAACCAACTTAGAACCAAGAAACTAAATATTCCTGAATTAGTTTCCAAATTACATATGTGGCTCTAAGTACACTGGTCTCCCCCACTTTTATCAGAATTAGTTTCTTTGTTTATTTTTTTAAGTGGGGAAATTACTGTTTCCATAGGACATTTCTGATTTCTTTTTAAATCAATAGTTCTTTTTTTTACTCTTTTTTCCTAATGATATCCTTTCTTTCTCTGTCATTTTTTTTCAAACATTAACTTCTCAGTTTATTTCATATAAATTATCCCGTCTATCACAAGCAGCATGTCACAGTGGTTTTTTATAAATAAAAATACTGAATTAAATATTATTTCAATGGCTCTTGTGCTTGCTCAACAAAATTAAAGTATTTCTTCACTAGCCAAAATGTTAAGCTTATAAGCAAAACTAATGCAAAATAAGTTAGAAATGCTTACCAGTTTTCAGATGTTCTAGAGGTGTATTAGGCAGACTGTTTTGTTGTAGCTGTAACTTCAGTGGCTTAGGATTTTATTGAAACAACTCATAACTCTGACTGAGATTTTCAATTTTCACTCTCTAATGGAATGCATGATGTACGGTATACTATGAAAATGAATTTCATTTATTTCACCCAGCAAATCTGTATATGTATATAGTTTATGCACTATTTCATTTAATGTGTTGTTAATTAATGACATAAATACACCAGCCTATTTTACTGTTACTTATATTTCCTAAATTTTTAATTGTGTACACTTTGCTATATATATTGAAAGTAAGTAATGTTTGGTTTATTCTGAGTGTTCTTAATAAGCTTGAAATACTTGTAATATTCTGATGACTTTACTGGCTGTAGTCTCCCTACTCCTGAACAATCCACCTAATTGTTTCATTAAAAGTTCCTAAAATATGTTTGAAAAATGGAATGTACTTCCAATTTGTACAGGAACAAAAGCTAATATACCAATTTCTCACACAAAAGGTAAAAGCTTCAAATTTTTCAATGTAAGTTTGTGCTTTCTGAAATACATATTTCTTTTGCTAATAATTTTTACTCCTTGAAAATCTATGGAGTTATTTAAGGTAGGGAAGGATAAAAGGTAGTTCCACAACATAAGCTCAGGTTTAGCAAAAACTGTATGTAAATATTAACTGAAACATTATTTATTACAAATAAGGAAATAATTGGTTCCATATAGGAAGTATACAAAGTGCAGCAACACTAAAATTATACTATAGGACACAGTACTACAGCAAAAAGCATACAAATACAACACAAGACGCTTAGGTAATGCCTACTAACAGCAGCAGAAGGAACACCAATTTTAATCGGGATATTGTTGCAAAAAATTTGGGAGTGCGAGTTAGCCTGTCTCAGGATAATGAGTTAAAGAATTAAAACAGTCATGAACTAACTCACTACAAATGTAGTAAACAATCTGATGGGTATTGCTTCAGGCCCATGAACTTAATATCTGCATCACTCGTCTTGCATTGGAACCAGAACTACATTTAGGTAACTTAATGGTCATTGATTTTCAATTGAAAGTAACATCTTAGGCATATAACAGTTCCGTAGATCTGCTTTGCAATCCTCAATTTCAGTATCTCACTCAGCCATGAGTGTCTGGGTGCTAACTTTTGTCCCACTAACAGTTACATATGATAAAGCTTCTATATGTTTTAAGAGGGATGCTTACATAAATATTCTGCTATGGCAGTCACTGGAGGCTTCACCCACTATTCTCTGGACAGACAAGTATGTTTCATTTAGCATACCACCACCAATAGCTGTACTGTCAGGCTTTGTTTTACATCTGTCATGTAGTAGTATCTGCTTCCTCAGAAGTTTCATTACAGTGGCTGTACACAATGGGGGGTCCCTCACTCCATTAACTATTCTTCTAGGAACACGCCTATCAGGCATATGGTCCAATATTTTTGTAAACAAGTGCCATAACACATCAATATGCTCTACTCTAATAAATTTTATATATGACACCACTCCCTCTTTATCTAATTTGATGAAGATATAAATCAATCCACTTGCTCTAATTTCTCTTTGTACTTTTGTAGTCACTATAGAGATCTAGTATATTTGTTGACATTAGGAAGCCTTTTCCTGAGCAATTTATCGGAGTGCAGTATTGTACTTTAAGTGAAACATGGATGATTAACATTTCAAACACGAGTGTAGAAGCTTTAGAAATGGGTTACTGAAAATGGATGGGTAGTTCACATAATTAATGAGCAATTATTGAAATCACTTAGAGAAGAAATTTATCCTCACCTCTGTTAAAATATATGTTGGAGGGGCACATACTGTGTCATCAAATATTTTCCAGTTCCGGATTTGGTGAGAAGTGCGGTGGGGGAGTAAAGAGGGGGGAGGGAGAGAAAAGAGAGGAAGGAATACAGTAAATAGCTTACATTGGAAGTGGGCTGCCAGAATACTTTTGAAATGAAGATGTTTGCATAGGAGAAACTGATGTGGAGGAAAGCACCAAACGTCTTCCGACCTTTTATTATGACAGCAGCATATTTCCATCATAAGTGGGATTCCAATCAATATGTTCTGGGTAGCTGTTGGGGGGGGGGGTGAAGTTAATAGGCCTAATGATTTGCAATAAGTCCCATCACTCCAATCACTTGCAAATCTGTAGTTTACCCAATTTAAATTTGTTTCTTGAAAATCACCTCCAGTTATGAGAATACGATTGGGGAACGTACGAACTAATTAACTTTGGAAAGTCTGAAGTTTCCTGGTGAGTCGATAGTAAGATGAAATTATAAGTTTACAGTCACACTTAGTATTATGTCGTGCTCTGCTAGCATCACAAACAGTTAAAATTTCTATTACTGTGGATATGATTTTATTATCGGCTGTGGCAAACACACCTCGTCAATGATTTTTGCACAAATTGCTGACAATTTTAAGGAAATCTACAATGTATTACAAACACATGCGTCAATATTAACGGCTAAACAGCAGTCTGTTGCCCAAGCTCTGCAAATGTTGGCAACACCACAGCAATCAACCATAGAGCAGGTATAGGTTTTATTTATTTTGTGATCTGTACTAAACAGTGATCATTTTAAGTGAAAGTTAGGTTAGGTATAGGTTAAACAAGAAGGTTTTTTTTTATTATGTGAGGGGGCGTAGCGCCCGAATCTCCTGTCCAGAAACGATCTATTTACAGTTGTCAACATACGCGCAATACTAAAAACACGGGCAACAGACACCACAGTTTTACCACATTGACTAATAAGAAATTAGAGATTTGACGACTTTATGATAAAACTTTAACTATAGTTAACGCCCAATTGTACACTCCATCTCATAACAACACAACATAAATCTAATACAAACATGGCGTTAAGTGACATCAATCGACTGCGAGGTTCGACAGCAGCCGCTATCGACTTAAATTCACCCTCTGGTTACTTCCGGCGGCACTTTTCGGTTTTTAGGGCCGAGTGTAAGGCACTAGACCTTAGGGAAGTGGACGCTAAAAACCGAAAAGTGCCGCCGGAAGTGGACTACCGGAAGTCACCTACACTTCCTACCATATCTATGGTCACTCGTCTCGGGATCCGCTGGCCGAGATGCTGATTGGACAAATGTTAGTTCATGACGTCATATACGTTAGCCAATCAGGAGCGCGACTCGACCTACGCGACCGGCGGGTCTCGAGTCGCCTCACGCATATAAACAAACCATCTGCATTCTGCATATTGGTTTGAATGCTGTTGCTGTAGTCGTTTTTCGTATTTATGATTACGTATTATGAGAAATATGGCTTTCCAATGACCAACCGCATTACAGACCCTGGCGCAAATCAGTTGTTTGAAGTGCAGATTGTTGTGCTATAGTGAAAGCAAGTGTGATTTTCAGTAATAAGATTTATGAAAAATGAATGCAAGTAGCCCATTTCAGATTCTGTTGTGATCTTCAGTGCCTTTTAATACTTACCACCGGATTTCAGAAACGCAGTAATAAAGTTTCTGGCAGTATTACAATTTCTGATTGAGTTTGTCTCTTAAGAAAGGAGATAACTATTTCACAGTGTTATTTACTTAGGTGCACTTACATGTAGTTTCGAAATTTGGTATATATTGTTGTTTAATACGAAAGGCCTCATACAACTTTACGTATGATACCGTATTCCGAATATCTACTAGTACAAATTGTGCAACAGATGGAACTATGTTGTTTCGTATAATTTGCCATATCGGGTTGCATCTAAATGCACTACTTACGGTGAATAAAGCATGAATGTTTATTTGCTGTAGAATAAACCACTCTACATATCAGACATGTTAGCCTAATACAACCAAGGAAAGCAGGGTTTTACTTTACAGGACTAGCTAATACGCTATTTTGAATGTGGAAATGTGGCTTGAACCTTCATGTCATTTTTTGTGTACATACTGTCGTTACTGACATAATGGTTTGAATATGTTAATAGTACCACCAGCGTACATTATAACACTTGCTTGAAAGGGACTGATGACCTAGCTGTTTAGTCCCCTCGAAGACCAACAACAACTTGCTAGAAAAAGAATTCAATTGGGCCAGTACACCTAGTGTATTGCCTTATTTGTGTTTAGGGATAGCGTTACTCTGTTCAGAGATTCTTCCATAGACCTACTAGAAATATGAATACCAGTAACTATTGGAAACTGAACAATGAGCAACTGAACTTGTAGATGTGTCATGCAGACCTTCTGTTTGCTATTTGCATATTATTTTTGAGGAAATAGGAATAAAAAATTGCATTATTTGTTATTGTGTACCAGTTTGTGGGATTTTGTTTATATAGTTATGTAGTATTTATACAGCAAATGTAAGAGCTATCACGTGTGTCCAACAATTCTCTACCCTGCTCTTCATTGTTTTTGACTGCCTTCCTGAGAGTGCTAATGAATATGCAGACTGTGTCTGCCATATATGTGAACTTTCAACTGCTTTTTTGAAGTACAAGGACTTCACTTCTTTTAGTAATCTCTCTTTTCCAGTAGTTATTAATGATTTGATTTTTACTTTTTTTATATACTTATCGTATGATATTTCAGTTCCTCTCTATTTTTTAATAAGATTCCATTTCCTTCTTTCCTTCCTCATTATTTTTTACTGTTCATTTTAATTGGCATAACTAAAGACTGGGATACTACCCATTAGCTTTGACCCATGATGTCATCAACATGTTGGGCAGTCCATAGATGGGATACTATCTTAATACTCGTGTATTGTGATAATAAATAATATGGGATTATCCTCATAAATTACAGATTCCAACAACAGAATGTACCATCAATCACTGATATCACCCCACCTTCGGCACTCACTTGTGCGCTGTTAACCTATACCTCCTTATCATAGTGGAGCTGCAGGTCATTTTTTAAATACAAAATCTTAATCTATGTTCTCCTGGTAAACAAACTGTCATCTTTAACTCGGCCATCACATAGTTATTCACGCCACCTACAAACACACACACGACAAACATCGATGCCGCAAGTCAAAACCAATGGGCAGTAGTCCCATTTCCTGTGAGCCATTTAATCAAATTAAAACCCATTTAGCCTTTTTTCACAATCATTCTGTTTCCAGGTTACAATTCCTTTTTATAACAGTAACAATAACTTAAAACGCATTGGAGTAGAGTTCTGGGCAGGAATGAAATTGTAGTACTTATAAAAGGAAGCACCTAGTTTCTTCTCCTATGGGGGGGCTGTAACATTTGGACCCAAAAGGAATGAATGAATTAACTTCGATCAAAAGCTTACATTTTACAGCTTAATTTTTTCATTTAGTAATAAATGTAGTGATAAACTTTTCTGTTTTTTTATTTTTTGTTTTTTATTTTTTTTTTTTATTTTTTTTTTATTTTATTTTTTTTTTTTAAATTGCTAATTGCACCCTTTTTGTGTAGAATTTCCATATTGCCAACACCAACAGTACCCATGCAACCCTTCTACTATGACATAATGGGCAGGGACATACTAAATGTAAAGAAACAAACTCGTGCTGGATGGTGAAGGTAAATTGATCTGTTTGTATTGTAGAAAGTAAGGACACATTCGCAACAAAAGAATATCCCTATTGCAAATGATCAGTATTTCGAGTTGTACAACACATCACATCACACTGACATCAGGGGTCAAAGGTGACAGGTGGCTTAGTGTGTTTCACTCGAGCTGGAATGTTGCGGTTTTGGGCGAGGACATTCTAAACTGGGGAAAAACAACAAGAAACCAAACTGATAAACACACAAAAAATGAAAAATAAAAACAGAAACAACCAAGAAATTACATGGTAGTGAATCATTCAATTTAACCGTAAGGCATTTTTGGCTGGGAGATACCATCTGCGATTGTTCGGCCGTCTAGTGCAAGTCATTTTACTTGATGGTACTTCGGCGACTTGCGTGTCGATGGTTATGAAAATGACGACGATAACGCAACACCCAGTCCCCTGCCGGGAATCAAACCCGGTCTCTCTGAGTAGTAGTCAGCGACACTGTCAACCGAGCTATGGGAGCAGATAATTGACCTATAATACACCTCAAATAAAGACAGCGATACCAATTCAACACCCCCCCCCCCCCCCAAAAAAAAAGCAACAAATGACAAAGAAATAGTATCAAATACTCAAGTCATATCAAATGTTCCCTTCTAACGTATCTTTACCACAACCCCTCTTGTATTTTCACATTTGTTGGCTTTGCCTACTCTCAACCAAATTAGCCTCACAACCTAACATGGACCTCGGGATACACTACAGATCTCTGTCATTACAAACAGTTCTTTGCTCTTCACAGCCTTTGGCTTTGCTAATTCACAACTACATAGTATCGTCCAAGCCTAACCAAAACCTTGGGCTACACTACAGATTAGCCTGTATTTACTTATTCCATTTAGCTGTATGTGGGTCTTGGTATAGAAATCTGTTAAACACTTAATGAAACCAACAATAGGTGCACCAGATAAATGATGCATTTAGAAATGGAGCAATGTGAATCTTCCAAATAACACTAGAAGAAAGCTACATTCACAGTGGTATGTGATGCTTTTTTGCTCCTGCCAGTGTCATTTGGAATACAGAAGAGTCAAGTTGCTCAACACCCTACTGCAGAACTGAATCATGTAACCTGGACACATATTGTCTGTCACAATCATGTTTATCAGATTTCTACACCAAAAACCACGTACATGCTTCACAATATCAAACAATGGAAATTCCAGGAAGGATTCAGCAGTATCTTTGTGAGAGATAGGTTGCTTACCACAGATGTCCAATGAGCTGCAGAAAGTCATAAATAAAAGAATACAACTTGATAGCCGGCCACGGTGGCCGAGGGGACTGAGGCGCTTCAGTCACGGTCTGCACGGCCACTACGGTCGGGGGTTCGAATCCCCCCTCGGGCATGGATATTTGTGCCGTCCGTAGGATAAGCTAGTTGATAAGTAGTTTGTAAGTTTAGGGACTGATAACCCCGTAGTTAAGTCCCATAAGCTTAACAAACATTTGAACATTTTTGAACAACTTGATAACTTTTGGCCGTAAAGGCCTCCGTGGGTTAGAAAGACACACTCACACAGACATCACTGCCTTCTGGCTGTTATGGCATCTGTTTTATTCTACTTTTCAGTCATAGTTTTTACATTTAGTTGTCACATGTTTTACTTATTTCAGTCTACAATAAGACTGTTTTCAAACATCTGACTAATGCATTAACCAACACATACTAATATGCCAAATGATATTTTAATATTAAAATCTAGGCTGATGTGTGCATGCGTCCAGTACTTGCATTCACGCTAGCAAATATTAGAATATGATGCTTAAGCACAGGCCAGAGGTTTGAAAATGTAATTATCAAAGCCCAAAATCTGACAACTAAATGTGAAAAATAAAACATCTTTCAATAATTAGGTTATATTACTACTTGCATTTCACATGCTGTTCATTATTACACCACTATCTATAAGGCTAACCAAAATGTATAATTACCACTATACGCAAAGCCAATGAATATGAAAGGCGAAAATCTAGTTTCGGTGATAGGCTCATCTGTAGCGCAGCCTAGGTTTATGTAGGTAGGGAGCCAACAGCTTGGTTGTGAGTTGGTGAGGGCAACGAGTGTGAGACGCTAAAATCTTGTTTATCTGACAGGCTAATCTGTAGTGTAGCCCAAGGTTTAGGTTAGGCTTCGACACGACATTGTAGTTGTGAGTTGTCAAAGCCAAAGAATGTGAAGAGCAAACGACTGTAATGACAGTGATCTGTAGCATATCCCGAGGTCTAGGTTAGGTTAGGAGGCAAGTTTGGTTGGGAGTAGGCAAAGGCAACAAATTAGAAAATACAAGAGGGGTTGTAGTGAAGATATGTTAGAATGGAACATTTGATTTGGCGTAAGTATTAGATACTATTTCTTTCTTATTAGTTGCTTTTTTGGGGGGGGGGGGGGGGATGTTGAATTGGTATCAATGTGTTCATTGGGAATGGTGCTAGAAAATGAATAGCTGAGGTTGTTTCATTATAAAGTACTTTCTATTGTTACTTTAGAATACAATACAAATGGTGGAATACAGTAACACTACATAAATGTAAGACAATATCTTGCAAATGATATTCGTTTCTTACACTCACATGTATTTTACAAAACACGGTTAAGAAAAGACAAAGGCTGTAGGCAGGTGAGCGGCAGAGTGCGCATGGTCGTGCTACATGTCTGTCATTGTTGTCTGTTGTAACTAAGTTCATTATTTGACCATCACGCCTAAGCTGACTAAACGACACTGAAAAGTTGAACTCCCATACTTTTGATCATAACTGTTTTTAGTATGAAGACGCATCTATATACTGCATTAATGAGACAAAGGATTCTTAAATGGAGTGTAGGTGGCACAAAAAAAGATGTCTGGACCCATACACAACATAGCCTGTAACTACTACAATTTCATTTCTATCCTGCAAGCACGGAATAATTTCAGGGGGTGTGACTGAGTTATCCGGACTGCCGGGTTTTCGGGACTACTGTAACAATATTTTTCTGTGACTTGCAATAACCACAAATATAATCATCAATAGATACAATGTAACACGCGACATCTTTGTTCAAAGCTGACAGGTGGTATTGGATACTAGGACTGACCCCCACCTTCCTATACTGTTGTGAAATTGATATTTCATTGACATCTTGGAACACATACCAGTTCCGTTTCATTTGCTTTGCTTTGCCATTTAACTCTTGACATATTTGACTGGGATATTAGTGTGTGTTAAATATTGGTTCAAACAATGGAAATTCCAGAAAGGGCTGACATTTCCCTCAACATGCATTTTAATCTTTTCCTATAGTTTAAGGAGAAAAGCCATACTTGCAAATCCCAGCTTAAATATTAAGAAGCAGCCAGATTTAGCCAATACTGAGTTGAATATGAAGTTTCCAAACATTTACCTGCAGACTTTGCTTTGTACATATTACATTTTTTGGGATAATTTATTCTTAAATTTGTCCTACCTCTGCAAACTTCATTAGGTTTTAAATTGTATTTCTGTCAACAGAACAATTGCCAAAAGTCACAATGTTTAATACAAAACTAGACTAATGAACATTTGTGATATGATCTATAAGGGTTGGTGTGATGCCACAGTATCCTACAGCTTGATTTGCTTATGAACTTTGTGTCCTCATTAGGTCACACAAGCCTTTTGATTGTGAAGCCTTAGGGTGGGGTTTTCTTTTTTACATTTATAATTTGTAGTCATTTCAAGTAGTATGTCCTTTTCATTGAGAAAATATCTTAACCAGCTGCTTTCAAATCTTTAGACTCAACATTAATCTCTTTTGTATAGTCTAAGACCAATGCTCAGCTCTATCTGAAATAATCTTACCTCTTCACTTACATAAACAGCAACTCTATCTCCCTTCTGCCTGTCTACTACTATGCAAAACTTCTCACAAAATTCTTCATTACATTTTCTTCTGGTCCAAGTTCAAATGACTCATCTGCTAAAAGCATACTATAAATTTTGCTACAAAATTCTTACATTTTAACAAGTTATGTTGAGAATGTGTAATGAAACTAAATCAACAAAAATAGGTATAGCACACTTCCGAATTCCATTTCCACTATGAGTAATTCTCTAAAACAGTAATGTGGTGTACACAGTTAAGTGACAAAAGGTGGAACAATGTAATGAAGTTGCTGTAGCTCACTAAACAGATCACAGCTTGTAGTAAAAAATATCCGGAGAAAGTGCACATTTGTCATCCAGTGAACTAAAAATGCCTTTATTTAACAATAATCACATATCCATGTAAACTTGTTTAAAGGGCAAACTTCATTAATTATATTGCTTACAAGTAATTGAGCACTCTCTGTACCAAACAATGAATGAAATACCCCAAAAAGAATAATTTTGGCCTCTGGACTAAATGAGATATTCTGTAATCCATGCTTTGCTCACACAGGGTATCCATTTACATTAATCACACTTACATGTTGAGGAAAAGGTAAGGCATACACAAAATTTGATTAAATGTGTAATTGCTGGACATAACACAATGAAATTCTAAAAGTAATTTAAAAGCAGCTTGAAATGATACTGAAAGGGTAATTATTAATGTTCTGGAAACTGTGCTAATTTCACTATTATGGTCACCTTTGATACAAAAAGCTAGTTTATTCAAGCATAATAAAGTGTTTTAAGTCTTTGGCCCATATGTTAGTCAATAATTACTGTAAATTTTATTCAGTTGATATTTTAGGACTCTTTCAGAATTGAGGGAAAAAAAAATAAATAAAAAAATGTTATCTTTGTTTGTGTGGCCATAATGTCCGTAGTTGCTTTCATAATTATGAATAGCAGTGATTTTCCGTCTTTGCAACTATAATAAAAATGTGATTTTTCCACACCAGATGCGTTTCGTTTTATTGAATGTAAAACATCTTCAGTGGTCTGTAATAATAGAAATCTACAGTTTGTTTTGTGTTTAGATCGAAAACAGTTCTTAAATGGACTCTGAAAAGTAGGCCTAATGTTTGGTACTTATGGCAATTTCTGTCATCATGCCGGTCTGTTTAATGCAATACCTCACGAATGTAGTTCTTTCTCTATGTTTTATAATAAATTATGTTTCGGTGTATTTAGTTTTGATGTAAGCGGATTGGAATAGTGACAGAATAATACATGCATAAATTTAATGGGAACATTATTATTATTATGTGATTTTATTTGACCTTAGCTGTGGAGTGTTGGTAGTGGTATCTGGAATGAGATGTGGAAGTAGTCTGAGATAGCTACGGTCATGACTGGGAATGTCACATAAAACACCTCATTTGAACTCTTCGCTGATGTCAATTTAACTCCAACTTTCTATGAAAAGTTCTATCACATACGTAGCACTGAAAGTTCTTCATATCCATTTTCTGTTCACAGCAAAAACGTAAACGTACAGAACAACACGAACACAACCAAAGCAGGAAAACACAAAATGACGAAATAACAGATACCAGGTCACAGTCATCTGTTGTGTCAGAATCAGTGCCAGTGCCATCATCAGTAAAAAAATTTAAAAGGGGGGGGGGGGGCAGACTTTTTGGTTAGTAATTTGTTGTGAATTTAAAGCTCCTTACTGTGCAATTATACACTTCCTCATTAAACTTCCCTTGGCCTCACACCTAGGGCCATGCCCCTAGGTACACATGCCTACAATAATTTGTCATTGTTTTAACCAAGAATTTTTACTTCAGCACCATTAAAACATGAAGATACATCCACCTCTGCTTGCCTATTCTCTCCAACAGTTAACTGGCCCATTTTTGGTACAGACAGTAACCAACTGAGAACCAAGAAACTAAATATTCCTGAATTAGTTTCCAAATTACATCTTAGGCATATAACTGAGTTCAGTAGATCTGCTTTGCAATCCTCAATTTCAGTATCTCACTCGGCCATGAGTGTCTGGGTGCTAACTTTTGTCCCACTAACAACAGTTACATATGATAAAGCTTCTTTACGTTTTAAGAGGGATGCTTACATAAATATTCTGCTATGGCAGTCACTGGAGGCTTCACCCACTATTCTCTGGACAGACAAGTATGTTTCATTTAGCATACCACCACCAATAGCTGTACTGTCAGGCTTTGTTTTACATCTGTCATGTAGTAGTATCTGCTTCCTCAGAAGTTTCATTACAGTGGCTGTACACAATGGAGGGTCCCTCACTCCATTAAACTATTCTTCTAGGAACACGCCTATCAGGCATATGGTCCAATATTTTTGTAAACAAGTGCCATAACACATCAATATGCTCTACTCTAATAAATTTATATATGACACCACTCCCTCTTTATCTAATTTGATGAAGATATAAATCAATACACTTGCTCTAATTTCTCTTCGTACTTTTGTAGTTACTAAAGAGGTCTAGTATATTTGTTGACATTAGGAAGCCTTTTCCTGAGCAATTTATCGGAGTGCAGTATGTTAAGTGAAACATGGATGATTAACATTTCAAACATGAGTGTAGAAGCTTTAGAAATGGGTTACTGAAAATGGATGGGTAGTTCACATAATTAATGAGCAATTATTGAAATCACTTAGAGAAGAAATTTATCCTCACCTCTGTTAAAATATATGTTGGAGGGGCACATACTGTGTCATCAAATATTTTCCAGTTCCGGATTTGGTGAGAAGTGTGGTGGGGGAGTAAAGAGGGGGGAGGGAGAGAAAAGAGAGGAAGGAATACAGTAAATAGCTTACATTGGAAGTGGGCTGCCAGAATACTTTTGAAATGAAGATGTTTGCATAGGAGAAACTGATGTGGAGGAAAGCACCAAACGTCTTCCGACCTTTTATTATGACAGCAGCATATTTCCATCATAAGAGGGATTCCAATCAATATGTTCTGGGTAGCTGTTGGGGGGGGGGGGGTTGAAGTTAATAGGCCTAATGATTTGCAATAAGTCCCATCACTCCAATCACTTGCAAATCTGTAGTTTACCCAATTTAAATTTGTATCTTGAAAATCACCTCCAGTTATGAGAATACGATTGGGGAACGTACGAACTAATTAACTTTGGAAAGTCTGAAGTTTCCTGGTGAGTCGATAGTAAGATGAAATTATAAGTTTACACCCACACTTAGTATTATGTCGTGCTCTGCTAGCATCACAAACAGTTAAAATTTCTATTACTGTGGATATGATTTTATTATCGGCTGTGGCAAACACACCTCGTCAATGATTTTTGCACAAATTGCTGACAATTTTAAGGAAATCCACAATGTATTACAAACACATGCGTCAATATTAACGGCTAAACTGCAGTCTGTTGCCCAAGCTCTGCAAATGTTGGCAACACCACAGCAATCAACCATAGAGCGGGCGCCGTAGCTCAGCGCGCCCGGTCAGAGGGCTCAACGCCCTCTGTAATAAAAAAGCTGAGCCAAGAACACTCCGAACATGAACGAACAAAAACGATCAGCGTCCGCAACAAAGAGAACTACCCAAAAAAAAAAAAAAAAAAAAAAAAAATTAGAGCAGGTATAGGTTTTATTTATTTTGTGATCTGTACTAAACAGTGATCATTTTAAGTGAAAGTTAGGTTAGGTATAGGTTAAACAAGAAGGTTTTTTTTATTATGTGAGGGGGCGTAGCGCCCGAATCTCCGGTCCAGAAACGATCTATTTACAGTTAACATACGCGCCATACTAAAAACACGGGCAACAGACACCACAGTTTTACCACATTGACTTATAAGAAATTAGAGATTTGACGACTTTATGATAAAACTTCAACTATAGTTAACGCCCAATTGTACACTCCATCTCATAACAACACAACATAAATCTAATACAAACATGGCGTTAAGTGACATTAATCGACTGCGAGGTTCGATAGCAGCCGCTATCGACTTAAATTCACCCTCTGGTAACTTCCGGCGGCACTTTTCGGTTTTTAGGGCCGAGTCCTTAGGGACCGACGAACACCTAAGGCGGGTATTACACTGTAAAAGATCTTTGTCAAAGCTCTTTGGTCAAATCTTTGACAGTGTAATGGGTCATCTTTTATAAAAGATATTTGATAAAAGTTAGCGAGAGAGCCTAGCTTTTATAAAAGTTCGCCATTGTATACATGCGTCTTTCCTTGCTTTGACGTCTTTTAACCTACAAATTAACGTAATTTGTTGTGTCGCTTCTGCCACAGTGATCGTTTCAAAGTGAGAAGTGTGCGGAATATTTATTAATACAAAGCACATTTACTAAAATATACGGTTAGAATCGTATAAAGAAAAAGCTACTGCTGTCAGTTGTATTCAAAGTGGCTCACTGTGGATAATGATAAGGAAGAAATTATATGTATCAAAGGATATATGGAGATGCATAAGTGAAATAAATGTTTTTATATGTACTCTAACCTAACCTCATAATTCCTCCTAAAGTGATTTACATTTTGCTTCACTTGTGTCTGCAATAATACGTGAATTCTTAGGCCTACCCTGTACGATTCGTGTATTTTACTGCCTGTTGGAATAGATTTTGTATGTGAATATAAATGGGTCGATCTTCACGGAAAAGGCATTAATAATTTGCGTAATGAGATACTGCACTAATTAGCTCCGTATTTTTTCTTGCTTTGCACGATGCTTTTCGTGATTTAACCACAAGTCCATGTATTTAGACGGATATTTTATGTTTCGGAAAATCAGGCAAAATAACTGTCACACTGCAGTAAACTATAAAAATGTCTTCCGCAGCACATAATCCAAAATGAAGCATAACATGAAAGAACTACGAAAATATTCTGTCTTCTCAATTATGGTGAAGTGTCTAACAAGGTTATGTTTAGCATGACATCTTCATGACACACGTTAACTTATTTACCCATTGACACAGCTTTAGGGTTTCCTGAAACGTCGATTTTGATGAAGTATTTATAAATATGTGGGCGAATTGAAATGTTTGCTCACACGTTCTTAAACAATTTAGCTTATTCTGTTCTAGAAGTGTAGCTCATGAAGTACATTTGTGCGAGCACTTTTCGTATTTTCCTCTCGCTATTCACGGTTTTACCTAAAATTGTTTCCATTTTTCATTCTTTGCAGTGAATGCACTCCCGAGCAACATTATATTACGTTCTATAATACAGACGATTGACTATTTTGAAGTCTTTTCAGAGCAACTATGACAAAATATTTTACGCTAGTGTAATGTGCTCCTGTGAAGTAGTTTCGTCAAAGATCTTGGATAAAATCTTTGACAAAAATCTTTGTCAAAGATCTTTTACAGTGTAATACCGGCCTTAGGCGGGTATTACCATGGAGGTAAAAAGAGGGGAGTGGGCATGACGTCACAAACTTGAAGCCGGCAAACCTAGCTCCGCCATTACAGTTTGTTCAAAACATTAGTTTTCTGCTGAGCTGCTGTGTTGAGTTGTCGAAGAGTTGCAGTTGATAATGCCTGTGTGTATTATTTATGGTTGTATTAACAGTTTTGATATCATTAATAATGTGAAGAAAATCACATTCCATTATGGTCTGTGAGTCTTTTGAACAAACATGGCTGCTGACCGGCTTCAAACAGAAGTACAGCAGACGCCAGTAGTGGCATCTCCCCTCTTCTTACCTCCATGGGTATTACACTGTAAAAGATCTTTGTCAAAGATCTTTTATCAAAGCTCTTTGGTCAAATCTTTGACAGTGTAATGGGTCATCTTTTATAAAAGATTTCTTTTATAAAAGATGTTTGATAAAAGTTAGCGAGAGAGCCTAGCTTTTATAAAAGCTCGCCATTGTATACATGCGTCTTTCGTTGCTTTGACGCCTTTTAACGTACAAATTAACGTAAAAGTGTATTTGTTGTGTCGCTACTCCACAGTGATCGTTTAAAAGTGAGAAGTGTGCGGAATATTTATTAATACAAAGCACATTTCCAAAAATGTAGGGTTAGAATTGTATAAAGAAAAAGCTACTGCTGTCAGTTGTATTCAAAGTGGCTCACTGAGGTTGATGATAGGGATGAAATTATATGGATCAAAGGATATATGGAGATGCATAAGTTAAATAAATGTTTTTATTTGTGTTACTCTAACCTAACCTCGTAATTCCTCCTAAAGTGATTTACATCTTGGTTCACTCATGTCTGGAATAATACGTGAAATCTTAAGCTTACACTGTAGGATTAGTGAATTTTACTACCTGCTGGAATAGATTTTGTAAGTGGATATAAATGGGAGCATCTTCAGTGGAAAGGGATTCATAATTTGCGTAATGAGGTACTGCACTAGTTAGCTCCATATTTTTTCTTGCTTTGCACGATGCTTTTCGACATTTAACCAAAAGTCCAGGTATTTATACGGATATTTTATGTTTCGGAAAATCGGGCAAAACAAATGTTAGACTGCAGCAAACATAAAAATGTTTTTCGCAGCGCATATTCCACAATGAAGCTTAACATGAAATAACTACGAAAATATTCTCTTCTTAATTATAAAGTGTCTAACGAAGTTATGTTTAGCATGACACGTTAAATTATTTCAGTTTTTCATTATTTACCCATTGACACAGCTTTAGGGCTTCCTGAAACATCGATTATAATGAAGTATTTATAAATATGTGGGTGAATTAAAATATTTGGTCACACGTTCTTAAACAATGTAGATTATTATTTCCCAGCATTGTAGCCCGTGGAGCAGTTTCCGTATTTTCCTCTTGCTATTCACGGTTTTACCTAAAAATGTTTCCAGTTTTCGTTCCTTCCAATGAATGTATTCCCGAGAAACATTATATTACGTACTATAATACAGACGCTTTACTATTTTGGAGTCTTATTCCGAGCAACTATGACAAAATATTTTACGATAGTGTAATGTGCTCCTGTGAAGTAGTTTCGTCAAAGATCTTGGATAAAATCTTTGACAAAGATCTTTGTCCAAGATCTTTTACAGTGTAATACCGGCCTTAGGGCCGAGTCTCTAGACCCGCCGGTCGCGTAGGTTGACTCGCGCTCCTGATTGGCTAACGTACATGACGTCATGAACTAAAATTTATCCAATCAGCATCTCGACCAGCGGATCCCGAGACGAGTGACCATAGATATGGTAGGAAGTGTAGGTGACTTCCGGTAGTCCACTTCCGGCGGCACTTTTCGGTTTTTAGCGTCCACTTTGGCATCTTCGCTCTACTGATGTTGAAAGTTATGACTGGGGATATGTTATGTAGGAGGACGCTCAATTGAGAAAAGTAAGTCGTCATGAAACATTTGCAATTTAACGTTAAACCAAAGTATTATAATAAAGTAAAGATTAACAAGATAAATTTGCGTTCAAACCGTGTATCTGTCGAGGATAATATGAAAATCGCGTGACGGAACTAGGTTAACTTGCGAGGCGCGATGTTACCAGACGACCTTTCTATCAAAACATTCTTGAGAAAGCTCACATTGACGTGAGATGACGGACCGGCGACGAACAGTCTGAATTCCGCCATTAGAAATGCATTGTGGAATACATTCTGATCATAAACTATGACAAAACGCAAAACACACTTAAACATGTGCCCTCATTTATAAATAATGTAGCCAATTCAACCTGACAAAACCTCATACAAAAATGAGGTAAATTAGGATAGTGGTGTGTGTTAAAGGAATATTCGGTAACATACAACTTCATATGTATTTTGTCCCATTATTATGAGTTACAATGAAATTAAAAATGAAACATACAAATTAATGTACAAAAATTTACAAGTGTTGTGCAAGAATTATCGTCATACGCGATTTTCCCAGAAGTTACACATTTAGTGTAGATACGCCCACATTGGCACTAATAGATTTTTATAATATATAACCACAAGGAGCAACACGGAACAGTAATTTTGAGACGCTATAGTGGTACATATAAATCTAGATGTCGGTTATAAAAATCGACAACTGCTAATGCCTGTTGTGACCTATATTATTCTTATGTGTCAATCACTTCATTTACAGATGGCACAAAATATCAGTAGGACTATTTTGACTTCATTTTCAGGCGAATATATCACAATCAAAAATGTAAAAACATACGCATTCATTTTTAAATTCGTATGTTATGAAAATTTCCACACCTTTCATTTATACTATTATGGGTGTAATAAAAAGGGGACATACTGTATTAGAAGGCCACATAAGTTGAAAGAATGCCTGTCTAATATACAAAGCTCAGCCTCAATCAAGAGAAAATCGAAGACTTAGAACACAAACCTCTTCGTAAATATGCAGGCTTGTCTTTTGGCCGAGGCTTGTTAAACGCTTTGGAGCTAAAACAGTTTGACGAAAATCTGCTGACTCAAAGTTACGGTCGCCAACTATCAGCTCCGCCACTCGAACAACAGATTGGCCAGTCAGATATCGTCAGAAAGAGTCAAAAGTGCCACTCGAACGCCTCAAACTGTTCCTGACCGTCAGCAGCGCCACTCGAACGAAGCTACTAGCTAGGAACAGTTATTTTAAACAGGGATCAAGTCCGTAAAGGCCAATTCACACTGTCCGTCACGTCAACGTCACGTCACGGAACCGTCACGTCAAGTTGTATTCACACTGTCCGTCCGTGTCCGTCACGTCAATTCGCCCATCTCAATACGCGATGTTGAAAGTGAGGTTATGAGTGGCGATCTATTATGTAGAAAGTCATAGTTTAAATACTAGAAATGGGGAACAACAACGCTAAATGTTATTAACGGCCAAAGAAAACTTTACAGTGTATGTTTTTGGCCAACTTACTGGGAACTGAAACAACATTTCAAAACATCGACATCTATTTTCAAGCGAACAAATGAACATATGAAGACATCAAACCATACTTGTAAGAGCATAAATAGCGCCTGTATACTTTAACCATTACGATTTTCTCGCTGACATTGTTAATACGTCGTAAACAACTGAATTTTTGTCTTTCATTAGAACTGACATTTTCATTTAATGTGTTATTTAATGAAAAATGCGTAATCAAATTACAATCTTATTCAAATAAACAGTTTGCTTCAGTCATTTCTGTTACAATGTTACGTAACATAAACCATTTTTTGGTTTCAGATATCCGACCTCGATTTTAGGGGGGCACTCAATTGACAAAAATATTTAAGTCGTCATGAAACATTTGAGATTTACCCCTAAAACGAGGTACAACAACAACACAATGAATAAGACACATTTGCACATAAACAGTACAATCGTCGACTGCAACATGTAATTCGCGTGACGGAAATAGGTTAACTTCCGATGTTAGCAGACGGCCGTTACGTCAAAACATTCTTCTCGAGAAAGCTTGACGGACGTTGACGTGACGTGACGTGACGGTCCGCTGACGGACAGTGTGAATGCGGCCATTAGAAATACATTGCAGAATGTTTTGACGGACGGTGACGTGACGTGACGGACAGTGTGAATTGGCCTTAAGACAATATTCATTTGCCATTCACATTTGTTGTCTTTACCAACTATAACCTAAAAACATACATGCAAGGCTTTGCTTCACAACATGTTCTTGTTATTTATAAACGTCAAGTGCAAAGTTTCAGCGGCCCGGGTATATATGCGTAAAAACGTAGTTTTCAGAAATTTATATACGGGAAAACTTTTAGAGATTCGTTGTCAAGCGTGTTATTTTAGCAATGAATGGAAAAGAAACTGTTTTGAGACCAATATTTTTTAAGATATGAAGTGATAAGTTTGGAGCTGTTAGCGAACTAGAAAAAATTAAATTAGTTTAAAACAAATTAACGTAGCGCTTGCCCTAATTAAAATCAAAAACAGATTTTTGACATAGCGTGAGAATTTATAGATACGTACATCTTGAGTGTAGTTGAAACATCAGCTTCGGCCCGTAAGCGTCAAGTGACAACTAACTTATAGTATGTCTGTACATCGCGCGTCGGTTCATTCTTCGATATATCGATCTGGCAGCTCGATCGATGTATAGCGTTCCAGATTCGATTCGCAAACGTTGTACCAGAACATCGGTTTTTTAACTTACATAGACAAAATATTGATAATTTTAGAGCCTTCAATTAAATCTAGCATATTTTGCAACAAAATGGCTTTTTAAAGATGCCATCGAGCACGACCACTCATCGAGCTATTATTTGAGAGTTCGTTGGCAACACTGAATTTGTGATAATGTTGGTGGCTATGTTGGCAACGTGGTGTCCTGTAGGAGGTCACGTGCTGTAAACATATATTTCAATTTTCGACTCCAAGGCGGGTTGTGTGTTAATAAACTTAACAAAGGCACGTCGTAAAGTAGGTAGGTTAAACAACTACGGTGTATGCTAATGAGCGTTGTAGCATTGTAGAACTTAGTTTTTTGAAAAAAAAAAAAAAAATATATAGCTAGTAGTTGCCTATAGCAGCACTGCTACTGCATGAGTTGTATGAGAATTGTGTGCTGTTGCCGAATGTACTGACTTACAGAATGTTTGATAATTGAGAGGCTACGTTAGAAGTTCCCAGAAGAAGCTAATAATGTAACTCTTATAACATACTGATTTTAGGATCGTTGATACAGAACGAAAGCAGAGTGACGGAAGAAAGGCCTACCTTTAAGTTTAATGTATTACACAATCCATTTGCCACTTCATTGAAATTCTCATTAGCAATAACGCAACTAAATTTATGATATTCTACTTAGAAATTAACATTTTTCCTTAAATAAACTGTACATTCAATATTTTGTTTTGACAGCATCAGCCACATGTTACATGTTTAAATGAATTAAAATTTGTTTTAATCCATGAGTTACTCTTGTTTATTATTACCGGTAATGTTGCACCAAATCATAATGTTTGCGCATTCTGTGTTCAGGGGACTTTTCATTTAGCCTACAGTATACTAAAAGATGTGTTACAAATAGACTACTGGTTAGATGCGATAACACTGGTACACGAAATGACATTTCTGCAGCAAGACGGAAGGACAGTTTGTGAATCATTAAGAAAATGAGCGTCTATATAGAGATCTCTCTGCAATGAATACAGCATACAAGATATATACATTTATGATTCTGCAATTAGGCCTAGTCCATGAGTGTCGTAGCTGTTGTAAATCTTGTTTACTGCTAATTTAGTCAGATTGTTTTATAAATTGCCATTAAAATAAAGGGGCTTAGGGCTATTAGTAAGCTCTTATCACATATGAAGATAGTATATAGATGTATTGACTAAGTTAATAGTGAGAATCTTGTTGAAAAGTGGAGCTTGTCAGAAAAGTTGGAAATGTCATTTCTGTATTGTAGATACTGCTCTCATCAATTCTATTTAGTCATTATCCTTTTGCGCCTATTTATTTATTTAGCCACAGATGATCTTATGGCAAAGCAGGATCGTGATTAAAAGAAAACTACAAATATTAATATAACATTATGTCTCTTTTACATTATGAACTTAAATTTCAATTATTAAAAGATCGTGTGCAGTGTAAAGTACTTGCAGCCAATATTCAGTGGTTGGTTTCTTGGTATGGTTTTTAATCAGATTGAACTACTGTACTCATCCATCCTACAACAGTATATTGAGAAATAGTAGGTTAATTGCTGCATTTGGTCCTTTTTGTTAATTGGTAGACAATCCAACAACATCAAAGGGCTTTTTTTTTTTTCTTTAAGGATAGTCACAAACACAAAATCCCCGGGGAAGATCAGTTTGGATTCAGGAGAAATGTAAAAAAACATGGAAGGCAATCCTCACTTTACGGCTTATCTTAGAAGATAGGTTAAGAAAAGGAAAACTTACATTTCTAGCTTTTGTAGATTTGGTGAAAGCTTTTGACAATTTTGATTGTAATAAACTCTTTTTCTCAGAGTTGAAGGGCATGAAAGGGATGCAGAGGTTATGAAGGAAATTAGACAAGGTTGCAGCCTTTCTCCAGTGTTGTTTACTTTATACATTGAACAAGCTATAAAGGAAAGCAAGGAGAAATTTGGAGAAGGAATTAAAGTTCAGGGCGAAGAAATAAAAACATAGTGTTTTGCTGATTCCGTAATTGTCGGAGACAGCAGAAGACCTGAAAGAGCAGTTAAATGGAATAAACAGTGTGTTGAAAGGTGCGTATAAAACTAACGTTAACAAGGGTAATGGAGACTGGTCTGGGGCCGCTCTCCTCCAAGCCTTTTCATCTCTTCATAAGAATGGTAACCTATGTGTATTTGAATCTGCTTACTAAAAAATTGTGGAAAGGTAGAAACAGCAAAACTAGTTAGTATTTTATCCTGTTCATAACTTCTGTCAATGAGGTATGATCTGTTAGACAATCATTTCATTACACATTAAATATGCCATCAAATGTTTGTTGTGGCTGAATTTAAAACCCAAGGTCTACACAATGAATAGAGAAAACCAGTGAGCCTTCACATATGATTTTTAAACATGTGTGAAGGAGAAATGGTTTTCTCTATATATCTTGTCCCTTTTTTTGATGGCATATTTAATGTGTAATGAAATGAGTGTCTATTAAAAAGGTCATACCTCAATGGCGAACATGATAAAATATTAACTAGTTTTGCTGTTTCTACCTGTCTACAAAGTGTTTATTTTTATTGTTATTGGGAAAAAAGGTTGTTTCCACAGCATTTTGCTGTCCATTATCCCTATAGCATATGGCCTTTGTTGTTTTGTTTCAATGCATGTGCATTAAAATAGCAGGAAGTAGCCTAGCTAGAATATTTCACTAGCGGTCAACTTCACTTCATTATCTGTGAAATGTGTGTGATGCATTGTCATAAATCATTTGCATGTATTTAAATTAGAAAATTTTGAGGGTAATATTTTACTTATGGCCGTGTTGGCATAGTGGGCTCACCTGTAGACAGGGATACCACCTGTCAGCTTTGACCCGTGACGTCATTGCAGCACGGTAGTTTTGAGGTGTGTGCATGTTTGTAGAAGGTGAGTGATTATGTGGTGGTTGAGTTAATGACAATAATTTATTTACAGACAAAACAGTTCAATATTTTGTTTAAAATGTGATTTGTAGCTTCTCTCTGATGGTTAGGTGTAGATTGAGATAATTTTTTTTTAGTATGTGTGCGCTGAAGGTGCGAATTTTTGGTCTAAGACCTGTGATTGATGGTACATTCTGTTACCTATAACAACTACAGATTATTTGTATCTGCAATACAAAAGTATTAAGATATCCCATATACTGGTTTTCAGACTATTTGATATCATGGGTCAAAGTAGATGCATGGTATACCAGTCTACAGTTATGCCGCATAGTGTGCTGATGTTGCAACAACCATTCAATGCTGTTTGAAAACCCAGCCATATAGAATGAGGGGTAACTGTGCCTAGTGTTAACCACAAAGTAAATAATTAATGCTTTCCCAGCAGTATGGATGGTAGGCAGGTTCTTGTGTATACTCTCATCTACAGAGTAATTTAATTACCCTCCCAAAGCAAATGTTTTGTTGTTGGAATTACGCTGTTTGTGCCATAAGTAAAATTTAACAATTGGAAAACTTCCAGAGAAGTGTCAGGGTTTTGGTTTAGATTTCTCACTACCAGTACTTAAAGCAAATTAAAAATTCTGAAAGATAATGTTCTTTTCCCATCCTCACAGCTGGTTAGTCATTCTAAGTAAACTGCCCTTCCTTTCCAATTTGTCATGGGTTAGCTAATCAGTTTGAATTGTTTTTGTGGTATTACGGTCAGTTCACAATGGGTGTCAACAAAATGATAGTAGTACTCGCTGTCAGTTGGCATTGCACGCTATACATGTTGGCACAGAATCAAATAGTGGTGACGTTATTGAGATAATAGAGCTACATACATCTACTACAATCCACACAAAGGTGTGTGGCGGAGGGTACTCAGCACCACCACTAGTTACTTGCTTTCCTGTTCCACTCCCATATACAATGAGGGGGGAAAAAAGAGTGCTTTTATACATCTGTACGAGCCCTAATGTCTCGAATCTTATCTTTGGGGTCTGTACGTTAAATGTAGGTTTGCGGCAGTAAAATTGGTCTGCAGTCTGCCTCAAATTTCGGCCCTTTAAATTTTTCCCAGTTTTTCATCAAAAAATGTCTCCTAACCTCCAGCAACTCCTAATTGTGTTCCTGAAGCATTTCAGTGTCTTTAAACTGATCTAGTGGGGATCCCACACACCTGAGCAGTACTCAAGACGGGGTCGTAAAAGCATTTTAAATGCAGTCTCATTTACAGACAAATCGCATCTTAGAAATCTTCCCTTTCCATTTTTACGTGGTACAGAAACTGTGTTAAGTTCTGGAACTATGGATGTAGAGGAATTGTGGACTAAATTTAAGTGCATTGTTAATAAAGGGTTAGAGAAATATGTGCCAGTAAAGACGATTAAGGATGGAAAAGATCCACCGTGGTATAATAATAATGTTAGAAAGCTGCTGAGAAAGCAAAGGCTGTTGCACTCTCGATTCAAAAAAGAACACGCAAATGATGACAGGCAAAAGTTAGTAGAGATTCGTGCGTCTCTAAAAAGATCGATGCGTGAAGCATACAATAATTATCACAGCCATACCTTAGCAAAAGATCTTTCCGAGAACCCGAAAAAATTCTGGTCCTATGTAAAATCGATAAGCTGGTCAACGCCCACTATCCAGTCACTAGTCAGGGGCAGTAATAGAAGAAAGCAAAAGGAAAGCTGAAGTTCTAAATTTAACCTTTAAGAAATCTTTCACGCAGGAGGACCACACAAATATACCGTCATTTGATCAACGTACTAATTCCAAAATGGGGGACATAGCAATAGGTATTTCCGGTGTAGAGAAGCAGCTGAGAGAGCTAAATACGAAAAAGTCTGCTGGTCCGGATGGAATACCAGTTCGGTTTTACAAAGACTATTCTGCGGCATTGGCCCCCTACTTAGCTTGCATTTATAGCGAATCTTTAATTCAACGCAAAGTTCCTAGTGATTGGAAAAAAGCGGCAGGTGACTCCCGTGTATAAGAAAGGAAAGAGAACTGACCCATACAATTACAGGCCAATATCGTTGACATCGGTTTCATGTAGAATTTTGGAGCATATTCTCAGGTCGAATATAGTAAATTTCCTTGAAACAGAAAAGCTTCTTTCCATGAATCAGCACGGGTTTAGGAAACATCGATCATGTGAAACTCAGCTTGCCCTTTTCTCACATGACATCTTGCGAGCCATGGACAAAGGGCAACAGGCGGATTGTGTTTTTCTCTACTTCAAAAAGGCGTTCGACGCGGTGCCACACTGCAGACTGCTAACGAAGATACGAGCTTATGGAATAGGTTCATAGATTTGTGACTGGCTGGAAGACTTCCTAAGTAATAGAACGCAGTACGTTGTTCTCGACGGCGAGTGTTCATCAGAAACGAGTGTATTGTCAGGCATGCCCCAGGGGAGTGTGATAGCACCGCTATTATTTTCTATCTATATAAATGATCTGACGGACAGAGTAAGTTGTAATTTGCGGCTGTTTGCTGATGATGCTGTGGTGTATGGGAGGGTGTCGTCTGTAACTGACTATAATAGCATACAGGTTGACTTAGACAAAATTTCTAGTTGGTGCGAAGAATGGCAGCTAGCTCTCAATGTAGAAAAATGTAAGGTGATGCGCACGAGTAGGAAAAACAATCCTATAATGTTCGAATACAGCATCAGTAGTGAGCTTCTTGATGCGGTCGCGTCGTTCAAATATCTAGGCGTAACATTGCAGAGCGATATGAAATGGAACGAGCATGTAAGGACAGTTGTGAGTAAGGCGGACAGCCGACTTCGGTTTATTGGGAGAATTTTGGGAAGATGTACTTCACCTGTAAAGAAGACCGCATATAAAACACTTGTACGACCACTTATTGAGGGTTATTGGCCAAGTCTTTGGGACCCGCAGCAGATCAGTTTAGAGGAAGACATAGAGGCGGTTCAGAGACAAGCAGCTAGATTTGTTACCAGTAGGTTCGACCAATGCGCGAGTGTCACGGAAATGCTCTGGCAAATCAATTGGGGATCGCTGGAAGAAAGACGACGTTCTTTTTGTGAATTTCTGTTAATTTAGAGGGCAGGAATTCAAAGCCGAGTGTAGTACCATCTTGCTGCCACCTACTTACATTTCACGTAAATATCACAGAGGCAAGATAAGAGAAATTAGGGCTCGTACGGAGGCATATAGGCATTGTTTTTTTCCTCGTTCAATTTGGGAGTGGAGTAGGAAAGGAAATGCCTAGTAGTACAGTGTACCCTCCGCCTCGCACCTTACGGTGAATTGCGGAGTTTGTATGTAGATAGTACGCACCATCTGACCTGTGTGACTCTTGCCACATTCACAGGGGATCTGATATAAACTTATTTGCTAATTTCTCATATCTTTATGTATAATATCTCTTGTTGCAGGTGGGAGACTCCTCCTTCCACCAGGTGACGCCTAGAAGCTGCGAGCCGTCGTCTGTGGCCCCCTAACCCGTCTCCCGCCACGGGCGGTGGCTGCAGCTGCCGCCCTGTTGACACGTCAGGTGTCTGCCGTAGCCGTGAGTAGAGCTCTCAGTCCCTAACTCTCAGCAGTGTCCACTGCTCGCTTCCAGTGTATGGATGCCACTGATACCTCCTGGGAGAAAGTGTGACATTGCTGTGTGTTGACACACTTAAAATTACCTTAAATTTTTTTAACTGGTAATTCTTTGTGGTAATTGGTGGAACAATAATTTGTCCACAATACAAAAAGACATTTTATTCGCATGTTTTGATATCTTTGTGTTGATTTTCTTTTAAATTTTTGTGCTTCTGTTTTCAACATCGGTATTGCGGTGAAACTTGTCAAAGGACTGTCCGGGCCCTTACCTTCGGCCGATGTCTATAATGACATTTGCTTTGTACTTGAGATTGCCGCGGTGGAGTAGCCGAGCGGTCTAAAGCGTCTAGCTGCGGAGCGCGCTGTTGCTCGCTGTGGAGGTCAGAGTCCTCCCTGGGGCATGGGTGTATGTGTGTGTGTGTTTGTCCTTAGGTTAGTTTACCTAGGTTTAAGTAGTTTGTAAGCTACGGACTGATGACCACGCAGTTTGGTCCGATAGATTTACAAACAGTTGAACATTTTTTGTACTTGAGATTGAGCAGAGAACTATAACACGTTTTAGCTCTGTGTGATGAAACTGAATTTCCTGTGAAAAACGCAGGTGCATAAAACACAAGAAATGATTTAATGAGAGAGAGAGAGAGAGATCTTTTGGTAGTACTTTGTAAATAGTGAAGTTCTACTAATGAAGATAAAGCAAGAATTGTTGCTGCCTATCGACCTTCCTCTTACAGGAAGTTACTCATCTGTTGTCTATGGACTGTAAAGGCCGCAGACTTCTTCTCTTGGCAGGTGTTTCGTTGCCTTATTGAAGGTACATTAATTGAAAGGAGGGCATTAGGAAAGTTACAGAACAAATAGGCAGGACTGTGGTAAAATCTGTATTCATAAAGATATGAAATTGAGGTAGTCCTGTTGTATGTTTGATATTGTCACAAATAAGACTATTTTGCCACAAAACTACCTTGCTGTGGGACAAGAAATTACTAACAATAGTCAAGAAATAAGCACATTTTATTACAGGTACATTTGTAGCCCCTAGAGCGAGCGGAGGGTGGTTAAATCGGAGAGAATGTCGCTAGCCGTGAAGTCGTAATACTATAACCAGAGCAAGGGCCAAACGACCAAGTTTACCTCGCTGTAAACTGAATGACAAGTGTACCGGATGCTTCCACTCATCCATCATTGTAACAGACGCGGACAGTCATCAAAGACACTTTACTAATACGGCGGTAACTTCTGCCCTAGACTGTTCGCAAGATTTCGAAGCTCTGCAACCGAATGGCGGTGCGTGGCTGTTGGCCGGGCATGGCATCGCAGTGTGCTTCTGCTGTTCTAAAGTAGTCCCTGCAGCCAATCTTACAGGTAGGGGAGAGGAACCATTGGCGGAGGTTAGCACTTGTGGGCGGCACTGTGTCTCGGACACTCAGGTTGGGACACCTGTTTGGCGTGTGGAACAAAGCTGGTATGCCTCCGCCGTGGCGTCGCTTCCGCTTACTTTTAAATTCAATGGCTACAGGAAATTCTTAATTGTGAGCAATTTTTACATTAACCAAATGGGTAATGTAGAAATTACCCTGTCCATTCCATTAGATTGCCCTCTAAGTAAGCAATCGTTCTGTGGTGCTCCTTGGTTGCTGAAAATTAATAAAATGTCCTGAATTAATAGGTTTAATTTTGCTACTTCTTAAGGACGCGTCCAGTCTGTTATTGGTATCCAGGAGTTCGTAATTTTACTGGCAATTCGAATCAGTGATCAGAATAACATATTTAATTTTATTTTGTTTCGATTTCTTTCTTATGGCACAACCGTTGGGGCCAAGCATTGTGCCCTCAAAAAGTCTGAGCGTTACAGCTTGTGTGTTACAATTGTAGATGACACCCCTGGTACTGATGTATCTTGCTCATTTCGACCTCTTACTTTATCCATTGCCATACTGTTCCTGTTATTCTCATTAATTTCTAATGACAGTCTGGTTGAATCATCTCGATTAACTTTATTTTGCATTTTTTGTACGAGGTGTAAGAAATCTTATTGTAATTCTAGTAATGCACTTCCAGGTAGGTTCCGCGGAATGGAGTTTAACTTTCTCATTAATGAACTGCACTCATTGATAAATTTCCTTCTTTCACGTCTTCTTTTCTTTGTAGTAGTTATCCATATAAAACTGCACCTTTGGTCTTCTTCGGTCTTCTCATGATTTTCTGCTATTGTATCCTGATATTGTATAACATGGTGAAACTAACTGATAACTACAGCCTGAAAAACGATTTTCGGGAGACCTGGTTCCTCAAGCCAGGTCACATTAAAATTCGGGATATTTAAAATACCAATTGTGGGATTAGCTTTTCTAGTGTTAGAGTTGAGATATGTGATGACCGTGCTTTCATAATGTTGAAACACAGGAAAGATTCGGTCATAGGTTTTCTGATGTTTTGACCCACAATCAACATAGTTCTTATTCTTCCTGTAGTTTCATAATAATTCAATAATAATAATATTGGTCTTTATATGTTTATAACATTTCACCCGGATTTAGGCTTGAGCTTCTTATCTGTGAAGCAAAGAGTATTGTTAAAGAGACAACTTGCTACTGAATAATGGGTGTCCAAGTTTTAAACTTTTACAAAGGAAATATATAATGCCCCGTAGGCAAACTGTTACAAAACATCTGTTCATTTCAAAATCAAGATAAACTCATACCTGCCAACTCTCCCGATTTACGCGGGAGTCTCCTGATTTTTCCCTCTCTCTCCCGCCTCCTGATTTTGCCATTATTTCTCCCGATTTTTAGCTTTTGTCCTGAAACCCAAGATTCGATTTTCCGCCAATGGTCAAAAGTCCTTTGTTCATTTATCAGTTAGAAATAAATATGTATCGAAAATCATAGAAATCAGCAGTTGCACTTGACTTATATAATAATTGTTTCTGCTCTTTGCACGTATTTGCAAATACACATGTAGTGTTTCGAAGTTGTGCTGTTTTCGAATGTGATGTTTCGTCGGTGTACGTAAAGTGAAATCACTTCAGTGGTTTTTTAATCGCTGGTAACCTTTTGATTGGATAGTTAGGGGCATTAGTTTCATACGCGAATTGCAGAAAACAGGCAACTTTCGTGTAAACAGCTGGTTTACGTGATTATGGGATTTCAATTCGGTGGTAGGTGGTCCAGTATGGCAAGAAATATAATCAATTTTTAAGCAGTTTTCGGAACATTATCTATTTTGTACTCTTTGTCGGTGTGATATTTCCACATTACGCGGTGGAAAAAGCAATGTACCGAAATAGTGCAGAGTAACAATAAAAGACTGAAATTGCTGAAAAAAGTGAAAGTGATCATTCGATACAAGCAGAGAGCTTATTTACATTGTTTATTATAGAGTACGGCTTACCAATTAAATACGACTGTGGGTCATTTGTTCCATAACCTGTTCCCAGGTAGCACAAATATACAGCTATGAACTTTTTCGTTTTGATCTAAAAAATCAATCACTTTACGTTGACTGGCTACAAAATATAAGGATGTAATCAACAATTGGGTTAACGCAAGGTTTTTTTTTTTTTTTTTTTTTTTTTTTTTTTTGCAGCCATTATGTTGCGTTAGGATATCATAGGATAAGACTACTATATGCCTTAAGATAACTGATTTTAAAGTGCACCGCAGTTTTTGATAGAACGTAACTCCTGATTTTTTTTTGAGGAATCTCCCGATTTTCTAAACTGGATCTCCTGATTTTTACATTTTGAAGGTTGGCACGTATGTAAACTTGTTTCAATAATAACACAATCGTAGCCACAGAAGTTTAACATAAACTTGGATTATTCTTTGTCCTACATGTCAGCGACCACTTCGGCAGCAGGTAGCGTTTGAGAGAGAGACACACACACACACACACACACACACACGCGTGGTAAATCCACACATCTCGTGGCAAAACGGTACTGAAGTGTACATCCAAATTGTCTGTTACACAACACTTTATACAATGTTTCTTATCTGAGCCTTGCCACTCTAATATGTCGAGAAACAGCACAATTAAATTGAGCACTATTGTGATGGGTGGTACTTACTCACAGACTTTACAGAAAGCCTCATTTCATATCTTCCTCATTTAATGCGAATATTTGACTTAGAAGTGAACTTCTCATTTAGACATTTTTACTTCACAATTCCATGTAAGAGGCAACAGCAAAACTACACTCAAAGTACTGGTAGCTGAATATTTGGCTTAGACAAACCCAAAGAACATAAGATATGTACAGAAAAGACTTTGTTAAACAGCAGTAGAAAACATCAAAAGGCAATTGATTATTGCAGAAATCTGCTGTCACTGTTTGAAACAACCAAGAGGCTCCAAACTCTACCATAATATCAGCAGTTTCCAACAGCCAACCTCAAGTTAGCAAGGTGTAGTGAACTACTTCATCGAAGAGCGGCAGCAAAGCAGAAGAAATGCAGCCACCCACTATTTTTGTGGACATGTCTCTTTGCCCAGGACATCCGCCTTCCAGCACTGCACTGTCCATGAAATCCACAACATATGGCAACTCTATATCCTGATAGTGATTTTATGGTCTAAATCTACTGGATCAGGGTCAGTTTCATTCCAATTTGATAAGAGCCATTTATGAATATGCCTTATATGATATAGCTTAAATTTCATACCTACTATCAGGCAGTATTTACATAGCTAATAGTCTTGCGTAGTTAGAGAATGAACTACTTCGCAGATTCCTCGCCTCTTGTTCGTCTGCTCCTTTTCTGAAGACTGACGGGAAATAGTGAGGGGACGCGAGAGCAAGCAGAATCGCATGATTCCCTTCTGTCAGTTGCCGTCATTTCGAGCTGAGATGCAGCACAGCTGTAGTTTCATGGTTCACTGCCCAAATTTTCTTTTCTAACGTATTCAGCAGTTTCTAAATAATAACTGGTTTATTTGCTTAAGTATTTGATGTCTAATTGCCCAAAAATACGGGTAACACCACATGCTTGGGCAACACTGATCATTATATAAAAATTCTATCATAATGAAAGAAAGAGCTTTTTAGTAGCGGTAGCAAAGCTAAAAAGAGCGGACAAACTAAAAAGAGCGACCTATTTTGTGGCCGAGCTGCGAACTAAAATATGTGGGGTCGGTAGCGAACTAAAATACGCGCAATCGGTCACGATCTAAAACATGCGTTACTGGTCGCGAACTATTATGGCAAACGTATTTCGCTTCTTAGTTCATTGGATTCTTTTCTGAAGACTGACAGGCAATACCGAGAGGGTGCCTTCTGCTGCTGAGAGCCATTTCGAGGCGAGTGTCTGCCTACTAGATTACACAGTTTGGTGCTACAATATTTCTGTTTTGAAGTATTCTGCAGTCTGCAACATCTGACTAATAAATTCCATAATGCCAAGATATAGAGAACTCCAAACTTAAACACGAGAAATTATCCACAAACTGTTTCTTTTGGTTTATGTGATATTGTTAGCGGCTCAAGCAGCAAGCGCATGAAGGAACCGCTCGGCCGTCACTGGCAGTGGACGAACTAAAGTGAGCGCTCCCGATAGCGAACCATTATGTGCAAGTCTAATAGCTAATCGGTTCTATTGTAATCGATACATGTAAAAGTATAGTTATGTTTATCCTGTTGAATTTAAGTGTAGTTTGTTCTGCACTGAGATGACACAAGAAATGATCCCTCACTAATTACTTCAATCTTTCGTCAGAATGACTCTTTTTCAAGCTTCTAATGCATATGCTCAATAAACTAGTTGGGGCACTCGTATATATATAAGAAGGTATAGTCTTGCTATATTTCGCGTACTTTGCAGACTTCTGAGGTTGTTGCAGAGATAAGTATTGTATCTTTGGGGTAAGAATGTATTGATCAGAACGTTGTATTTAATACCACACTGTCTGGCTTACAAGCTTATGACCATCATCAAATTTATAATTTCTGCTTCCGATGTGCCTTCAAGCGTTTGTCAAAGGTGTACAATCACAAAACCTTGAACTTTTGACCATTTCTAATGCTTGTTGCAGCTGCCCTTCTCTTGGAGCATTTGCTTTATTCCAAAGAGCCACAGCTTCGTCTTTTGGGACTGAAAAGTTCTGACTTTTGGAGAGCCATCTATTCCAGACTTGTTCTGTGGAAACTACAAATAAATACATTGATTCTGGGAAGACTTTTTGTAAGGCTAATTTTCCTCTGCAGCAAAATCAACCTTGGCATTCTTCGGGGTTAATATCTAAATGTCCAAGCTGTGATAATTTTTTTCTTTCTTCCTTTGTTATATTGATTATTGCATTCTTGAAATCTGAGGGAATTTCACTTATCTCATACCAATCCAGTGTGTCAGCTTATACCTTCTTTGTAGATTTTCAGAGTCCAGGTTAACTATATTTTGACAAACAGAGCTGAATGGTGAATTTATTACTAGATGTAGACAATACATTTTGAACTTGTCTGACTTACAGATATAACTCACTAATTATCCGTGTATCAGATATAGTTGGTCCTTTCCATCCCAGTGTTGCCATGTGGTATCATCGTTATGTTACTCAAGGCACAACAATTGGTACAAAGATTGTGATCAACACTGCAGAACTATCCAAATGCAATTTTGATTAGGTTGTCTACCATTAATTACAAGGAAAGTACTCGGGCTTGAACAAACACAAATGTACCAAAATCATCTGAGAGATAATGTAGAGGTCCCTTATTCCACTAGCGATACTCTCACATCTGCAAAACCAGTCACACATTACTACTGGTGCACTGACAGGTCAAGGTGGAGTGCGGCGTGGCCTCTAATGGGCGAATGCAGAGCTTTGCAGATGAGGGAGTATCACTAGTGCAATGAGGAACCTTCACATTATCTCACAAGATTTTTGTGTATTTATATTTGTTCGAGCCCAAGTACTTTCCTTGTTAGTGAAAAGGAGAGCATTATACCCTGGCCGCTGAAACATTGCACTTGACGTTTCGCGTTACGGCGAGTTAAGTTGGCTACACTGCTTTAGCGACGTTGCAACACTAACCTCTATACAAACAGCAGACGAAACGGTTTTCAGTTGCATCTCATAAATGTAAGCTATTTAGCAATAAAAGTGCATATAATAATTCGTTTTTGAGCTGCTACCACAAAGCAGTAATTAATTAACGGCATACTAATATAGACAAAAGCACAACACACACGCTTTCAATAACGGAGCAAAGAAATATAGAAAATAAGTATTGGGTCAAGACAGATACGAAATAAACAGTAATCAAGGCAGTAACTTCCGTCTCTACATTTTATGATCATAATGCTTTTTACTCAACAATTTACGGCGACAATGGTGCAATTACATCCAGCTCTCCATATACACTGTTGTAGTCACTGCCAAAATCTTCATCACCAAGACAAATCATTAACTATTCATGATTACTGATGACCCCTTCCATTGTTTGCGCTGCCCGAATCAGTTTTTCAACGTGCTCGACCCTTATTTTTCCAAGATGCAGAATCCACATTGGCAATGGCTTCACAGAACAGCCTTTCCACCTCTGTTATTGTAAAAGAATTACTATTGTTCATTACGTAGTTCTTCACATCACTCCATACTAATTCTGTAGGTTTAAAATGGCACTGATATGTAGCAGTCTTATTACGTTAT
This sequence comes from Locusta migratoria, assembly GCA_026315105.1. Classification (NCBI taxonomy): domain Eukaryota; kingdom Metazoa; phylum Arthropoda; class Insecta; order Orthoptera; family Acrididae; genus Locusta; species Locusta migratoria. The sequence goes on along the minus strand of CM048754.1, from coordinate 26,567,202 downwards.
CACCCTGCTCCTTTGTGATTTCGTGTACTGCATATGTGGGCGTAATGGGGTTATTTTGTTTCACGAGCGAATATAAAAGAAGTTTTGACATTGACATATTTGCAGGAATATTTCTTTCTTGTTGCCATTGAACCATAACTTCTTTCCAATCGTTTGAAGCGAGAATGAACTTCCTGCTCAGAATATATGCTTAGAAGTTTTTATTCATACGAAATCGAGAACTTACTCAGAAAACGTCACCAGACAAATGTCTTTTCAATGACATTATCAAATTACTTGAATTCGAAAAGTCAAGTTAAACCACTTGCAGTAAAACAAATCGCAGTGAAAAAAGAACACACAACGTAAACACGCGGTAAAAACGATAAACAATTTGTTTACGGTAGCACTGAACAAAGACGGCAACGCGGGAACTTTGACGTCACGTCACGTGACCACTAGAAGTGTTTATCGCGCTGTGATTGGATCGTTCGTGGCGACTAGCGCCTCACGCTTCTTGCTCTTCACTTGTTATTTGTAAACGTCAAGTGCAAAGTTTCAGCGGCCCGGGTATAGGCTACAATGCAATGAAACTTTACTGCCACTCAAATTATTAAGGTAAAGGAAACAAAGTATTTTGAAAATCTAATTTATTAAATAGTCAACACAAAAATTCTAAGAAATATACATTACTCAAATCATCATGTACAGAAATTTGCAAAAAGATTTTGGTTCATAAATTAAAATTTGTGATTGACGGGGTTATATGTGTAACAGTATTTGAAAAAATAAACTTGAAATTTTAGACTAGCTTTTTCAAACACTTTTGTTTTGGGGTAGTGGGCAATTGTTTTTCTGTATTCTGCATACATACTCCAGGTATGGTAATTGGTGAATGGTACTTTTTCTGACAGGGAAAAACAACTGTACATTTGCCTCCATGAGCCTAATTTATCTTCATGTGAAATATACACTGGCAGCCTTAGAATCTTTGTCAGTTTCAAAGGCTGATCTACGGATTCTCCTTTTGTTTGTGCCACATCCCTGTAATATTTTCATGTTGGTTAAACTATCTGCTAACAAATGCACCAGCCCAACTTTGAAATGCTTCAGTGTCTTCCTGTAATCAGACTTGGTAGAGATATCTAGCACATAAGTCTTGGAGAATGGGTTTTGTTCTTGTTCTGTACTGGTGGTTTCCTCTCCAGCTGTGGTTTAAGTGGGCTGTCATTCCCAATCTTTACTGGCATATCCATCTTTATAGAGGAAACAATAAGATTATTGAAGCTGCAAAAAGTTTTTACTCAATTGCTCTATTTCCATAAATCCTTCTTACAAAGCCTATTACAATGAGCACAAACACCTGCATCTTTAATGGTAAAGTTAAAAACCTATTTAATATAAAACATGGCACAAAAGAATATGTTTCCAGTGCCTTGAAGAGGGGAGGCATAATTCTCATAGATTGCTGAAACGCCTGGGCTATTTCAGAAATATTTTCTTTCCATGAGGAAGTGCCAGTGAAATTATTCCATTAGTCAAAATATGTGTGGAAATATTGATCGTGATTCATGGTGTATGTAATTTCAAACTGTATATGCCAATGAAGCCATTTAAGTATGGAATTAGTCATGACCATTAATGAAGCAATGCTACTGTTTAAATAGGTTCATTCGTGGAGGTAAGCACAAAGGGAGGTTTCACATTATCAGGAGACAAGCAAAAATACACAAAACCTGCACAATCTGTCCTCTGGTGAAAGCTATTCAAGGAACCAACTAAAATGTAACAGTAAAATTTTCATTAAAGATGAAGCAATGAATTAAAATTTGTGATGGGGACAGGAAGCGAACCTGGACTTCGACACTTACTATGCAGGCGTCTAGATTTGGATTTGATTCCCTGCCCCATCACAAATTTTAATTCATTGCTTCAACTTTATCTTTAATGTCTTGGAAATGTTAGACGAAAAACCATCTCAGGGTTTCTGAATTTATATAATAAAATTTTCCTTCTTTCGTGTGATTATTTTGGCAACTAGCAACATAATAGGAAAACCTATGCTAGAATGTTAATATTGTTCGAAATCTGAACTATGTAGAATGATTTGGAAAATGTTCATACAGAGCAAGAAGTAAATATCTAATGCTGATCTGTTCCTGCTGTATGGTTAACAGGTCCTTGTCTGTACCCTTGTCCACTCATTAAAAGTAACTGAAATGTAGATTTCAAAACAAAACACCTGCATTGTCATGATAAATTCATGATTGCCAACATTATCACAGCTGGATTAATACAAAGATAAGGAAAAGCCAACTAATCACGAAAAGCAGAATTGCAGGTAAAGGTTTAGGAACACAGACCAGAAAATAACGTCCATATAGCTTTCAAGCTTTTTCTCTCATTGCTGTGGCCACAGGAGTAAGTTTTGGTGTCTGTGCAGTTGTGTATGCTGCTGACAGAAAGATGAATGGTTGAAAGTTAGCTGAATGATCCTTTGTTCCATGTTGCTGTGCTTTTTACATCGAACCAGTTTAATTCGGTGGCTGCCGTACCCTTATTTATTTTAAAATTACACAAATATTGTAAATTATTCTCAGGAATTTTACAGTGCCCTGGATGATGCACTTATGGGTATGGCTGTATGGAATTGTCCCTGCCGCCCCCCTCCCCCCAATATTTGGCTTCCATTAAGGTCCCCTTATGAACAATATCTTACCTTTTCAGTTACACTCCCTCCCTCCGCCAACTTTAGTGGTGGCGACAATCCAGAAATTGTAAATTAGGAACTTACTCCAAATTTTGTGGTAAAGGCAAAAGAACTAAACAGCATTATTTACAAACTTCGTTAGTAGGATGGTTTGATTTCCACTTCATTGACCTAGCAGTTATGGCACTGTAACTGCCTGATATGCTTGTGTTACTGAAAATGAACCGTTTTAACATCGTCCCGAAATTGTTATTCCACATAAAATTACCAATCTTGACATTTTTACAACAAATGGCAACTTCAGAGTTAGGGCCTACACAGTGTGTTTGTTTGCTCCAGTAGTGTTTTTGGGCACAAGACATATAGACCAATAAATTATTGGAGAATTTAGCACAGGATCCAAGTTGTAGAAATGAAAATGTTTCCTTTTACCACTCTTAATGACTATTTCCACTCACTATATATCAGTCAATTTTGTAAGACATTTCTTTGTTCCTGTAAAATATTTAACAGGGAAATTATTAAAGAACATTAGAAAGTGTGTTCCTCTTGAAATGTTAAAATTTAATTCAACAATAGTGAGGACAGCAAGCGACTCAGCACAAAGACACATTCATTCACAACACACTAGCATTCAACTGCCTACTCCGGCTGCTACGTTCCAAACTGAATTCAGCTTTATTTCTGTTCCCCTAACTTTGAAATCCTTATGACCCCAATGCACCACATACATTATGTTACATAAAATTATTCTTTCCTGAGACATGTTGGGATCAAAGGAAACTGCAACAAATATGTCAAATTAATGCTAAAGTATGTTTCTGAGTGCAACTAATTTTAGTTCCATAAGTTTCTCATTTATGTAGTGCATTTTAATGTTATTTTTTTAACATGTTTGTGGAAAAAGTTTTCTGAATAAATATCTTGTCTTATAACCTTAGTGTGCAATCTGTTTACTTTTGTCAATATAACTGTCAGGTTGATTCCGAGGGATTTTAAGAACTATATTTCCATACATAAATTCAAAGTTCAAACTACAATATGCATTTGTTAGCCATTTCAGTGCAAACCTTTTAAATGACACTGGAGAATATGCAAATAACAAGATTAAACAAAGCACAACCTCATATTCTCCACTTTTTTGTATTAACTCACTGTCAGTAGCTACAGCATGCAGCTCTGTTGTGGCCGTAAGACAAAAAACCAACAGTACAATGTATTAGAATATCATGCATTTAAAAAAAGCTAAAATGAAATTTTGTCGTGTCCACCAAGCAAATTTTGCTTGTTGGCTCCTTGATTTTCTTTAGAATAAATGATTAGTAAATATGTGTACTTGGGTAAATACTCATACTGTACCTGTGATAAGTAGCAAATCAATGACGAATGGTTGTGCACCGTCAAATTAATGGTCTAATATTGAATCATCAATATTGGAATTAAATTTTAGTTACTGGGCAATAGGATAAAGGAATTAAAGGAAAAAACTACTTAGAATGATTTTCTTTATTAACAATGCTTGGATTTCCACACCACCATTGAGGTACCAAGCTCGATGCATTACTCATTTTTTTACATGGTGAGTTTCCCCAGTAGGCCTATAAACCATGACAACACACTGAACAAAGTGCTCATCAAATGACATCTTTGAATATGTGTGATCGAAACAGCTAGCACTTCCCCATCAGGTTTCTCCAGTGCACCTGCAACATTAACATTTTCGGCAAGTGTTGGTTTTTCAAAAGTGCTTTTTGAGCGCATTTTACACTTTCCATGTGTCAGTTGCATTTTGACTTTTTCATTATTGACAGGTATTCTGCCCAAGTTAAGGGCAGAGTCGGGCGGTGACAGTAAATGCTCAATTTGCTTCTCCGCTGTAAATTTAGTTTCACTGTCCATTGAATCCACACAACTTAGAACTTCTATTTTGGCCTTTAACTCTGTTCCCTGACAGTTCCTTTTCTCCTCATTGTTTTGTTTCCTCATTGAGGACAAAATGGCAGATGCCTCATCAATACAAGTGTTTTCCACCTGTTTCACTCTTTTATTACGATGCAATCCATTTATCATTGTTACTGCGTGAATATATTTGCAAATACCATATTTAAATTTACCAAACTGTCTGGACAACAGCAAGAAAAAGTGGATACATATTTCACAAATGCAGACATAAGTCTGCAATCAAGACTACATTCCAGCAATTTCAACTGAACTTTGTATGTAACATCACTTAATGTTTGCGATTTCACGTAAAATTTCTTCCCATTATTACAGGCTTTTACTTCACTTCTGTCAATTTTTGTGGACACGCTGTGGTGTTCCTGGATCTGTTTAAGCCTATGTGAGTGTCTGCCCTAGAACCAGTTTTCCTATTCTTTCAAATTTCTCTCACAAACTTCATAAGCATTGCCAACAATCTATCCAATTTGTTTTGCTATCAAGGTAACAGTATTTGATGACCATAAGCGTGGCTTCAAGGTGCATATTTGTATTTATGTTTAGGTTCTGCTGATGACAGTTGGCCTAATGTTGTGGTCTAAAGCCATAATATTCTGTAAAATAGTGTCCAAATGCTCTTGTCTGCAGATCTTTGTGCAATTGATTTTCAAATGCTTCTAGTAGGTCACCAAAGTTTTTTATATTTGACTCTTCTAACAAAGTATGCAAGGCTTCATAAGGCCTTTCTTACAATGTCCAGTAAACTGTTAACGGGAACTTTACCGGCAGTTTTGTTTTACAATGTCCACTTGAGGCATCTGGCCGTAAACTATTCGCTAACCGGCAGTAATCTTTAACGGAACATCGTCTTCCAGTATACCCTTAACGGAGGCATATTTTAAGGTTAAGAGTGAAATGGCTAACAGGAATTACATTCAGTTTTAAGAAAGTGATTCTGAAGATAGTGACGACGGTCAAATTATGATAAATAACAGGAGACCTAAAGTACTTAAAACCAGAGCAAACTATTACGAAACATTACAAGATCAAGAATTCTTAAAGCGATTCCTTCTAACAAAACCAACAGTTTACTTGCTGCATGCTGTTATATGCAATCAACTTCAGCATAAAACACAAAGGTAAATTTGTTCTGTATTATGACATAGCTCTGACATTGTAACGTGGCAATCTACCACTGGCGTAAACAAATGTGGACAAACCTACACTTCCTTATGTATAGGAACAAGAGAAATCATTCCACATAACATAATACCTTTCCCGAAAAGCAAATTACTTTGGCGGAGGTTGTTTTATCACTTTTCAAGGCGATACGTAAATAGTTCTTACGCTCATGGCCAACTGCCACGATATTGTGTTCAAACTATAACTGTTATTTTTGGTTTATTTATGTTTCTTTAAAACATTAACAAATACTTGTAAATTTAAGATTGCATTACATTTCCATTTCAGGAATAATGCTGTATCGCTGATGAACCAATTACTGTTAACTTTACGATTTTACGCTCTAGGAAGCACGCTGATTGCTCTCGGCGATTTCATAGGCGTTAGAACAGCAACTGCTTCTCAAATAGCGAAAAAAGTAAGCACTGTTATTTCAAGATTGTCAAGACTATTAAAACTGCCAGAAACTAAATACCAAATCGAAAACACTAAACTAAACTTTTTTGTATTGCTAAATTTCCTAAAGTTTTGGGTGCATTAGATTGCACCCACGCAAGAATTCAATCACCTGGAGGAGACGAAGCTGAAACCTTTAGGAACAGAAAAGGTTATTTTTCTGTAAATGTGCAAGTAATGGTTAATGCAGAGCTACTTATCACTGACATTATTGCAAGATCGGCTGGTTCAGCTCGTGACAGTAACACTTTCATAAATAGCAGGTTAAAGGCATGCTTAGAAAGAGGAGACTGAGGGCTCACGGATATTAGGTGACAGTGCATATCCTTTGAAATCGTATTTAATGACACCACTCGATGTCCCCGGTAACAAAGCTGAGAGGTTATATAATGACTCTCATGTACGCACCAGAAATGTAATTGGAAGGTGTTTCGGTGTTTGGAAGCGAAGATTTCCAGTGTTGTCACTAGGCTTGAGAGTTAAATTACAAACAATGATGGCCATTATTGTTGCTTGTGCTGTATTACACAATCTAGCTCAGAAACAAGGAGATAAGCCTCCCCCAGAGACAGATACCACGGCAGAAACTTAAGAGATTCATGCTGCAGCCATTGTAGCAGACATCCAGCAAGCTACAGCGAGAACTGCACTGATTGACTACTTCACACAACTATGAAATCGTGTATTGGTACAACAGTAAAAATTGTATGACTTCTAGACTTAACACATTTTATTTAAAAAATTCAGTGCACCACTATTTTACATTTGCAAATATACATAATTGTCAATCACAAATCTGTTTATATTTTTTATTAATTCTATTTTAATGTCGAGCAGCTCCATTTCTCATTCGAGTTGCAGCCGCCTCCACTCGTGCCTCTTTTTTCCACTCGTGTCTCTCCTTTTTCCACTCGTGCCATTCCTTGGCATGCCTCTCTTCCTCTGCGTAAAACATATTTCTGTTTCCACTTCTCACGGTGTCATTAGCGTTGTCAGTTTTTTTTTTACCTTATCGTTCCTGAACCGTGAGTTCAGGGCTTTTATTGGTCTGTAGAAGTGCAGGTGACCATGATGACCAAATGTGTGCAGCATTCTGTTCCTCTGGCATATCGATACAGTATTTTCCTCAGTGAGCTTGCCGATTTCAGAACACGCACAGCTTGTTCCTTTATCTGTTTCTGAAATACAACAGTAGGTGACAGCTTACATGGATTTTTAAAAGGCAAAGGTGTAAGACGTAGTTATTTGAAGCAGCAGGTAACAAAAATATAAATCACTAACATTAACATGAATGTAATTGTGATAACGAACTTACCTATTTAATCTCCATCATATGGATTCTTAATGCCCACAGCACTCGTACCCATCAACCTAATCAATGTTTCTGAGTTGTGTGTTTTATTGGTTTGCTACCCCCTCCTGTCAAGAAAATCTCCTTTTCTTCTGCGAGGTTCTTCTTCACCTTTTATCTTCATATTTTCATATTTGTCTTTTAAGTTTTTAGTTGGTCTTTTAGTACCACTCAGGGCCTCAAATAACTCCCCAGTTTCCTCCCACGCTTCATATTCTCTCTCTCTCTCTCTCTCTCTCTCTCTCTCTCTCTCTCTCTCTCTCTCCTCCCACGTTGCCGCGTCTGTTTTATTTCCATTGATGCCACGCTTTTCCTCCCGCCCAGGGGGCCCACAGCTCTTTTGTGGGTACATGTGTGCATGTGTGGCGCGCAAGGGGCCTCGAGCCGAAGCAACCTTTCTTCAGTCCCAGGCCGCTTCCCCCCCCCCCCCCCCCCCCCTCGGTTTGTGCCTTCGTCCGGAGACGGGCGTTTTTTTTTTTTTTTTCATTAGTCCAAGGTTTCTTTTTCACTTCCTCTGTCTTCTCTTCTTGTTCCTCTTCGTTTCCTGTTCTTCAGCGTTCCCCTCTTTTTCCTTTCTCCTTGTTCTCGACTCACCCTTTAATCTCCGCCTCGGCGTTTGAGATTCTTCCTCCTCCTTCATCCCTTTCTCTCCTTCCTCCTTTCTTTCCTCCCTGTGCGTGTCTGAAGGTCTACCCACGCTCTGCGTAGCCGGTGACGGGGTAAGGCGTAACTCCTCGCCCCGGGTAGACATGTAGGGCACGTATGTACCCCCCGGTAAAGGCCGGACCCAGGGAGGGGTGATTACCTGAGCTGATACCTTCCGAACATGCCAATTGGTCCCTCCGTCCGTTCTCGGGAGGTGCGACCTGAGGTGCGAACAGTCACCTAAAGCGGGTGCGCCCTCAGTGAGGGGCCCCCACAAGGAAGGAGCGCGCCATCGGAGACGCCGGTAATCGTGGGGGACACCTCCGCCATGAAACCTTCCACATCAACTATAACTCTGACCCATAAGCGGAAACATGATTCTCAGCCGCAAAAGGCATTGCCTAACATTCCAAAGTTCCTGTATCACGTACCGACGGTAAGGATTTTTCTTCAGTCAATCCGTTTATCATTCAGAAGGGTGTCGACGCGATCGCAGGTCCCTTGAAGACCTGCTCCAGGCAGCGCAACGGGACCTTGTTACTCGAAATAGAGAATGCGTTCCAGGTGCAGAAGTTACTTCGAGCTACACTTGTACATACTTTCCCTGTGAAGGTGGAGGCTCACCGCACCCTCAACTCTTCGCGGGGGGGTAGTGTTCTCTAGATCGCTGGATGGGTTATCGGACGAGGAGATATTGAACTATATGTCGGATCAGGGAGTCACAGCTGTTCATCGCGTGATGAAAAAGGTTAACAATGACCTCGTGCCAACCCGTAGTGTCTTCTTAACTATTGACAGGGTTGACCAACCATCTAAAGTGAAAGCGGGCTACGAAGTCATTTCCGTTCGCCCATACATACCAAATCCTACACGCTGCTTCCATTGCCAAAGGTACAATCATACCAGTAAATCTTGTCCAAATGCAGCCAAGTGCGCCACCTGTGGCAGAGACGCTCATGAGGGTGAATGTCTACCTCCATCCCCTCCCTGCATTAATTGCATGGGTGACCATGCTGCTTCTTCACAGGACTGCCCCGTTTATAAAGAAGAGCGGGTCATCCAAGAGATTCGCGTGAAGGAAAAGGTCTCCACCTATGCCGCTCGGAAATTATTAGCTAGTAGGTAGCCCGCTGTACTCCCATCAGGTACCTTCACCCAGGTCCTCGCCTCCCCTCGACCAACTAAGGAGGTAGGCATCCAGACTTGCGATCTAACGTTCTGTGACACTGTCGTCAGGTCGGCTAGCCCAAAAATTGCTCATTCCACCTCTCCCATCCCTTCTGCCCGTTCTACAACGAATTCGTCGACCAGTTCACACACATCCCGGGCACCCAAATCTGCTGCCCGGAGTTCAAAAAAAAGAACCAGTCCGTGAAGATTTTCTCAAGACTCAGACTTCTCAATCGTCAACCGCATCTTCCACCCGTCATACTTCTAAGAAGGCTTCCAGAAAAAACAGCCCCTTCCCCGCCGACGCGTGACTCTTCGGTCACGCCATCCAACAGTTGCCGGCCTCGGCCGTCTTCTGTTTCACCGGGACGCTCTGTCTGCCGGGCACCCAGCCGTTTACCGGCGGTGGAAGCTGCCCCTCCTGATCAACTCCGGGAGGTGGCAGACACGTCAATCGAACCAATGGAACATGACCCTTTGCCACTAGATGGCGATAGCAGTGCTCCCTCGAAGTCCGGTCCTCAGCGGCCGTCGAGGTGACCCCATCTGCTTGTTCCTTTTTATCTTCTTTTCTTCTCTCATTTTTTATCACGGCGCTCCTTCAATGGAATATTCGCGGCATTCGTTCCATTCGGGAGGAATTAAAACTACTCCTTAGATTGCGCTGCCCGCTTGTCGTCTGCCTCCAAGAAACTAAGTTGCGTCCAAGTGATCGTGCAGACTTTTCACACTACACCTCTGTGCGGTTCGACCTGCCACCCGTGGAAGGTATCCCAGCCCATGGAGGGGTTCTGATGCTCCTTCGAGACGACGTCTATTACCATCCCATTTCATTGCATACTCACCTACAGGCAGTTGCCGTCCGATCACCCTATCCACATTTACTTTTCCCTCTGTAATATTTATTCGCCATCGTCATCTGCCCTTACTAGGGCAGATGTGCTACACCTTGTTGACCAGCTCCCTTCACCTTTCGTGTTGGTAGGCGACTTTAATGCCCACCACCCTCTATGGGGGCCGAGAGGCTCCCTTTTGGTGGACCTTCTCCAACACCTCGATCTTGTCTGCCTCAACACCGGTGCACCGACCTTCCTTTCTGACACAACACACACTTATTCCCATATAGACCTCGCAATATGCACTCCTCAGCTTGCCGGTCGGTTTGAGTGGTATGCACTTTCTGACACGTACTCAAGTGACCATTTCCCTTGTATCATCCACTTCCTGCATCATTCCCCATCTCCTCGTCCCACCAGTTGGAACATTTCTAAAGCCGACTGGGGGCTTTATTCTTCCATGGCTGTTTTTCACGATCGGAATTTTCCCAACTGTGACAGTCAGGTCGACTACCTCACAGAGGTTATTCTCACAGCTGCCGAACGTTCCATACCTCGTACATCCTCTTCTCCACGTCGTGTCCAGGTCCCTTGGTGGACTGCAGCCTGCCGCGACGCACTTAGAGCCCGGCACCGTGCTTTACGCACCTTCCGCCGCCACCCAACTTTGGAGAATTACATTATAAACGTATGAGAGTGCAATGTCGTCGTATCATAAACGACAGCAAGAAAGCTTGCTGGAACTGCTTTTACTAGTTCTTTTAACCGTTTTACTCCCTCCACGTTTGTTTGGGGTGGCCTACGCCGTTTATCCGGCATAAAGGTCCACTTTCCGATTCCTGGCCTGACCATGGAGAACGCAGTCGTCGTGGACCCTGCTGCTGTTTCCCAACACATTGGGCCGTTTCTTTGCGGAGGTTTCGAGCTCTGCCCATTATCACCCTGCCTTTCTCCCTTGAAAACAGGTAGAGGAGGAACGGCCGCCTTCTTTCCACTCTTTTAATCGTGAAAATTATAACGCCGCATTCGCCATGCAGGAGCTAGACCGTGCTCTCGCCCTGTCCCGATCTTCTGCTCCCGGGCCCGATTCCATTCATATTGAGATGCTGCGGGCAAGTGTTTTCTTCTTAGTACCTACAATTGCATATGGACTGAGGTCATGTTCCCACAAGTTGGCGTGAAGCCATTGTTGTCCTCATCCCCAAACCAGGGAAGGACAAACATCTTCCTTCCAGCTATCGTCCTATTTCTCTGACGAGCTGTGTCTGTAAGGTGATGGAACGCATGGTTAACGCTCGGTTGGTGTAGCTCCTCGAATCTCGCCGCCCCCTAACTAATGTCCAATGCGGTTTTCGGTGACACCGCTCTGCTGCTGATCACCTCGTTACGTTGTCGACCTTCAATATGAATAACTTACTAAAGAAGCGTCAAACGTAGCAGTCTTCTTCGACTTGGAGAAGGCATACGATACCTGTTGGAGAGCGGGCATTCTCCGTACTTTGCACACATGGGGCCTTTGGGGCCGCCTCCCTCTTTTCATTCAAGCGTTTTTGGCGGATCGCAAGTTCCGGGTACTGGTGGGCTCTGTTTTGTCAGATACCTTTCGCCAGGAGAATGGGGTACCACAGGGCTCCATCTTGAGTGTGGCTCTCTTTGTCATTGCAATCAATCCGATCGTAGATTGCCTTTCAGCCGACGTTTCCGGATCCCTTTTTGTAGACGATTTCGCAATTTATTGCAGCGCCCAGCGGACGTCTCTTGGAGCGTTCTCTTCAACACTGTCTTGACCGTCTATATTCCTGGAGCTTCACAAACGGTTTCCGATTCTCCACTGAGAAAACGGTGTGCATCAACTTCTGGATATACAAGGAATTTCTTCCACCTTCTATACGTCTCGGCCCTGTTTCTCTCCCTTTCGTGGAGACTAAGAAATTCTTGGGACTCATGTTGGATCGGTAACTTTGCTGGTCCACACACGTGTCCTACCTGGCTGCCCGTTGTGCCCGATCCCTTAACGTTCTTCGTGTCCTCAATGGCACGTCATGGGGAGCGGATCGTACCGTCCTGCTTCACCTTTACCAGGCCATTGTTCAGTCAAAGCTCGACTACGGAAGCCTTGTATACTCTTCTGCACGGCCGTCGATTCTTCGCCGTCTCAACTCTATTCACCATCGGGGATTACGTCTGGCGACCGGTGCATTTTATATCAGCCCTGTTGAAAGTCTGTATGCCGAGGCTGCTGTATTACCCTTGACCACTCGACGTGACATACTCTTGTGTTGGTACGCATGCCACTTGCGGTCGATGCCCAACCATCCAACTTACCGATTATTTTGACGACTTACTCGATCGCCAATATCTGTTGTCTGCGATTGCCTTACTTTCACCTGGAGTTCGGTTTCGCCGCCTGCTACAGCGGCTCGATTTTACCTTTCCTTCCACCTTTCGGTTGAGCGAAAGCCCATTGCCACCGTGGCATCAGGCCCAGGTTCACACTCACCTTGAACTTAGTTCGCTCCCCAAGGAGAATACTCAGGATTTGGTATACCGCTCGAGGCTTGTCGAACTTCGTTCGCGGTTCGATAACGCCATATGTATTTACACAGATGGTTCCAAGTGCACTGCCGGTGTCGGATCTGCCTTCGTCGTTGGGGACAACCGTTTCCAATACGAGCTCCCCAACCGGTGCTCGAATTTCACGGCTGAGTTTTTTGCCCTCCACCAGGCCGTTTTGTACACCTGCCGCCACCGCCAACCTTTCTATGCCATCTGTTCGGACTCCCTTAGTGCCCTGCAGAGTCTTAAGGACCCTTTGTCGAACCATCCTCTCGTGTATCGGATCCAACGCTCCCTCCAGTTGCTAGCAGATGACAACTGTCACGTTTCTTTCCTGTGGGTCCCTGGCCACGTAGGTGTGCCCGGGAATGAGACTGCCGACATAGCGGCCAAGGCCGCAGCTCTTTTACCTCGCGAGGCTACCTTTTGCATCACATCTGACGATGTTCAACGGGCTCTCCGCCGGAGTATCGTGTCACAATGGCACAGTGCGTGGTTTTCAATGTCCAACAATAAATTGCGAACTGTAAAACTGATCCCGACCGCTTGGAGGACCTCCTCACGCCCCTCTCGGCGGGAGGAGGTCATCCTGGCCCGGTTGCGGATCGGTCACTGCCGTTTCAGCCACCGTCACTTGCTGTCCGCCGACCCTGCACCACTGTGCTCCTGCGGTGAACTGCTGACCGTGCGACATGTTTTACTGTCTTGCGTACTTTTTAATCATCTCCGTGTAGCCCTTCACTTTGTCTACTCTGGAGGAAATTTTAGCTGATGACACATGAGCAGCTGCTGGAGTTTTGCGTTTTATCAACTTGGCCAACTTATCCAAGGATATTTAACCCTTTTAATTGTCTTTTATCTTTCGTTTTTAGCCTCTTGTTGATGTTCTGACAGTCACCATTTTTTGAGATCATAGCGAATCTACGTTCTTGGCTGGGCGCTAATGACCATAGAAGTTGTGCGCCCTAAAACCACAAAAAAAAAAAAAAGTAAAAAAGTCATTACAGCAGTAGTTTCTTGGCTTGATATGCAAAATGCCTCAGGCATACCACACCCAAATTCATCAATAACCAACAAAGTTGTAAGTGAAAGTTTATGTATATTATTACAGTGTGTTGAGTCAACACACACAGTATTTGACCCCCAACCATTTCAGCATATCACACTGTAAGTCTGTCATTAAAACAATAACTCTGTCTTCATCAAATTGTCCACACTCAGTCTTTAAATTGTTCCAAAAACATTGCCACACTAATATCATCATTGGGATGAAGCTGGTGACTATCAGTTTTCAACCTCTGTCTGACATTGTGGAGATCTTTTCTAGTAAGTAGGTGTTGTTTCTCCAGACACTCTGAATGGATGCCATCCCTCACATCATCCAAAATTCTCTGGACTGTTACACCAGCTGGTATTTTACCTGTAACATTTCTGCTATTAAAGGAACTACAAACATACAACCAAACAAATACTATTACTTGTACCTAATGTGTTTGTGGTGTAATTTTGTCAGTACATGTGTTTTGATAAAAGAGGCAGTCTTGTATGTAACAAATAACTATGAGTAATAGTATGGTAATACTTTTAACCTTCACATGGTAAATTGTCACTCTATTGGTAATACCAGTCTCTCAGACCCTGTAATTTTCATTTGATTTTCTTCGCACATTTCCACTACAGTACTGTGTTAACTTCTTTACATTATACCAGTGATCATTATTGCCAGAAATAATCACCACATCCACTTCTTGTAAAGCTAACTGGATCATCAGCTGGACTGCAAATCTCATTCAAACTGAAACATATGTTATCTAACAGTAACTGTTCCTTCAGAGTGTGAACTATTAATATACAAGAAAACAACAAAGACCCTTTGTGAAATATCAGAGGACACAAAATATACTGGTTGCAATGTAGTTCACATGCATTCAGCCGCTGTTTGATGTATGTTGGTAGCACCATGATGAATGACAGGAGGTGAAGGCAGCCAATAACTCTGCTTCTTTCGTGTCATATGTTACATTAGACCAATTTCTATTATTTATAGAAAATAAAAATCAGACATAATTATCTGGGTTTTCAACACACACCACCTCTAGAGGGATGCAATTTGCTATTACCTCGTGAATCCCAAAAGAATGCCAAGAACCAGTCACAACATGGTTGGAACAGTTTGTTTTACATAAACTGAGTGCAATTTTTTTTTTTTTTTTTTTTTTTTTTTTTTTTTTTTTTTTTTTTTTTTTTTTTTTTTTTTTTATTTCAGTAATAACATTTTTCATTGTTAATGAGAAGAGACTTTCCAGACAAAGATGTTATACCCATGTAAAGCTTTCAACAACCAGTGTAAACAAGAAGGGCAAGTTTAAAGCATTCAACACTCCAAAGAGTCATTTGAACACCACGGTACTTACTAGGTATAGTCCTGTTTGGAGTTTGCAGTCACCTTCCTCTCCCCTTTGAAATGACTTACACAACCAGTTAAAAGGTGTAAACTTGAAAACAACAGTGTTTGAACAGTCGTGTAATCATAGCCTATAGGCCCTAGGTATAAATTTTATGATTTACTAATGACCAACTGAATAAATAATAGTTTTAAAATTAACAAAAATCTGTATTGGTCTCAAACACACAACAAAGTTTCATGTGACACTACTTTTTGAGATCTTATTTTTTCATCAATAAGTGCCACTTCCCTTTCTGTGTCTGCCAATAATTTTAACTTCTTCATTTTAAGAAGTTTAATTTCTTCTGCAGCTCTGACACTCTGCCTTTTCTCTTTGCTCTTTGTTCTTTCCTATCCTCTTCTAGTGACTCCACATAACGTGAATGCACATTTTTCACTGCATGCACCAATCATTTTGTTATTTCGACATTGAAAATGCCTCCATATGACTGTACAGCATCAAAAACTTGCCGTTGAGCAATCGGAGTTTTTCCTCTTTGATGCTCTGATGCATTCTGAATTCACAGAAAACCCACGTTCCAGTGATGCATTACCATGGGGAAGAATGGACACAAATTTAACCAAAGATTTAAGTTCTTGAAATTTCTCATCCGTAAATGAGCTTAACAGTTTGATCCAGTCTGCTTTCATTACGTTTGTAAGTCAACATTTCTTCTGCTATTCTTGGTAGAGAAATAAATTCCTTAAACTGATGCTTTGCATTGTCAGCCTGCATTCCCGAAAACCATCCTTTCTCAACCAGAAACTGACTGGTTGCTTCTGATGACTTGAATGCCACCAAATGTGGATACAAACAAGAAAATGCCTTTTTTAAGGTAAAATTAAATGGTGACTTCTCCATTAACTTCTGTAAAAGTACCTTCATGCAGGTTGAGCAGTCATTTTCAAACTGCAGCATCTGCAAATCAGTGATAACTTTAACCTTCAACTCATTTTTGGTTCTGAAACAAAGGTCAACACTTTTCGGAGGAATAAAATTATCTTTCTTTGTAAGGTCAATCAATGACAATGAAGACACTGCAAAACATTTTCTTTTACAACCCGTCCCATAAAAATATGTTTAATAACACACCATAAAGAAATGGAGCTAGTGGTGCATCATTTTGGAACTCTCAGAAAAGGTTTAGAGTGTGAAGCAACAGATACAAAAAATGCCAGTTTTGGTCCAAGTAATTTTTCTCGGACATGCTCCGACACTACTTTAAAACTATTACTGTTCTTTGACAATTTGTTGTTGTGAATAACATCGTGAACACACTGACAAATTCTGCAAAATTGATATAGCTCGTTCTGCAACATTTGCATTGTCCAGCCATCTCACAGAACAGAACTTAAGTGGAAATGTACTGGAACCTCTTGAGTTCACATAATCAGCTCTTCTTGCTGGAACATCCCTAAATAACACAATGACCACAAAAACTGTTCTAAATTCCATCGAGTGCTTTTAAAGCCTGCTTTGAAGGCATTATGCACTGTGTGTGATCCACAGGTACCAATGTTTAAAAACGCTGTACCGTGAGTTTGTTTCAACTCACTTTATAAGTCTAACACTCCTCCAGTTCTCTTGGCCTCCGTTTTATTTTGGGCATTGTTTCTTTTTGTTTTTTAATCGTTGTATTTAGCATGAACTTTGGCTGTTCGTCATGTATCGTGAAGAGCATTACTCACTTGCCACACGCAACCGTGTCTCTTTCTTTTCTTTCCATGTCGTTGCATCCGTTTTCTTGTACTCCAGTATTTTTCTTGCACTCTGGTATGTCCTTATATTTTTCTATTAGAGATACCAGACACTCACACTCATCCCTTAAAAATTGAGCTTCTATCTAGTTTTTTATCCATACCGCCAAATAACAACTGTCTGCTAACATCTTTCATGCTAGTCAAATATGGTGAACAGCTGTTCATTCCAAGGAGGTTAGAATATATTCAGACGGCACTTTCTTTTGTTCCTATTGCCAACCTAGTCAAAATATATTGTAACTCGTCATTTTCTCCATGTCAGCAAACAAAGGTTTATCTGGCAATGACAAACATAATGCCCTTAACGAACACTTTTAACTGGAAGTTGTCATCTTCTCGTTCACTAAAGAGAGATGGACGAACCGACCCTTAGTGTTTGAGTAACAGATGCATTAATACAGAACAGGAAGACGAAAAACATCAACAGCAGTATTTTTTATATAATATTAGTTGATTTACGAATTTGCATACAGAAATATTCAAATACACAGTTATTAAACATAAAAATGTGATTGGACTAAGACCCGTGATCGATGGCACATTCTGTTATCTATAACAACTAGGTCTACATATTATTTGTATCTACAATACAGAAGTATACTGGTTTTCCGACATCTTGACGATGTCGTGGGTCAAAGCAGACTGGTGGTATCCCAGTCTACAGTTATGCCAAAGCATTCGGTGCGGATACAACAAATGGCAATCTTAGCAACAGCACTAATTTGAAGAAATATTCAAAATATAGCTATTATCAATGAGCATTACTTACATAAGAAGGCAGTAGCTAGATATGAGCAACAAAACATTTTGATGGGATCATAACAAGGAAAAGACAGTTTGAAGTGACTGTGATAGAAAATATTGACATGTACACAGGGATACAAAAAATGAAGGCACAGGATGTAATCTCTCTACATCCAGAACAGTGTGCCGAAGTACTAGAAATGCCCACTGTAAGGCCATTAAGGCTTCATTAGTTCCAGAGCAGGAGACAAGTGAAACAATCTGAATACTTGACACATTGAATTTCCTTACAATGAATGACTAGAAAGTCTGCTTTTATCATACAGATTATACCAGATCTTGGATTTAGAGTGAAGTATGAAAGTCACTACACAAAAGACAAAACGGGGGACAAAAGGCAGAAAGAACTAAGGTAACTACAAGATTGGAAGAAAAATGATTTTCTTTGAGGAGGAAGATGACACTGTTAAGCTATGATGATGAAGCACAAGATTCAAGAAACATGTCACACTGCTCTTTATAAATGTTCCCATTTAATGGTGTTCCAAGAAAAAATGTGGTAGACATTGGGGGGGGGGGGGGATAAAAGTTTTGTATCCCATGCTTGTCGCCACTTTTGTGTCTCGTTGCCGCCGGTTGTCCTAAGTGTCGGTGGCCGAGTAGAGAGAGACCGACACAGGAAGTAGGATGCACGTGGTTGCAGGTACGGAGGTGAGCAGCCAGTGGGACAGCAGAAACTAGAAACGCTAACCTAGATTAGTATAAGTGATATATTTCATAGAAATAATACATTACTTAACTTGGAGAGCAGCAGACTAGTAGAATGTTGATACATAGTTTAGATGGAGTCCTGCCTACTGATGATTCCTAGTGCCTATCCGATAGCCAAGTCTTAACTGGTGTCCACCTGATTCCCAAGTGGCCGATGCTGTTCAGTGGTGGCCACGAGCGGAGTTGCAGCAGAGGGCGCTCGTGGCTGACGTCGTAAGAACGCCACGCCGTGCGTGCATGACGGCGCGTGGCGAAAGTATGTGGCGCGCACTTTAGACTTGTGCGACACCACAAAAAGAGAATTAGGTAGATCACCTACATTTATGCTTTCACTGCTTTTTCTTCTTAGTGGAGAAAAATGCACCCTGGTTATCTATTTTGGCATTTGTGTTAACATTAAACTCTGGAAAGAAAGAAAGATCTTCATTTAAAATACCAATAAGGTTTTTCAGACCTTTTACAACCTTGTTCTTTGCCCCTTCACTGTGGTTTGCTTTCGTGCTTAGACCAATTAAGGTCTCACAATGACACATTACTACTTCATCAAATGTGGGTGCAGAATTCTGAGAGTTGGATGCTATTGCTGCCGCATACTCACTACATGCACCAGAGGGCAAAAGACTTGGACTTGGCACTCTTGCCTGCTGTATACCGTATACTTACTTAATACATGCATGTGTTTACATATGTTCAAATTTATAATATTGTCCATACAAGTACATTTACAAGAATGTATGCATTTTCTGCATACATTATAAATTGCACATTTTCTTGTGCGCTGCTCTACATTTTTAGTGACAACATAGACATCAGAGTGATTGGAGGAACACACTTTCCACATTCCTTCCCCACAGGCATTAATCATATTTTTAATCTCTCAACTCTTTCCGTGGCTAGCTCTTACTTTTGATGCTCTTGCATACTGCTTATTTTTAGTGACCTTGATCAAGCCCTCATATATTTTGTCCCTTACTAAATAAAGGAGTGCATTTAATGACTTGTCCAGCCTTTTGCACCTCGTTCCATTGAGGTAGTTATATTTTATTAATTTATGGAGAGACTCCAAGTGATTGTATTTAGTCCCAGCCCGTGTTGAAAACAGTACGCCCACTTCTCTACTCTCTGACAATATATCTTTATGAAGTACTTACAAAATTCTTTAATGTCAGGATCAGTTGACAGGTCTTTTGACAATTTATCCAGTTTGTCTTTAAGTGTCAACATTCAGTTCACACTTAAGTTCTTTTAACGTGTCAAACACAACAGTTTTTTCAATTAACACCTGCAATTTTTTTTTTTTTTTTTTTCAAATTTGGAGCCCAGTTACGCTGGACATGCCACGAACACAGTATCTGATGTGGCACCTGCCCCATCACTGAAACCCATGCATTATAAAATGCCGGTGCATCGTCACACATGAAAACAGTTGTCGTTAGACAACCTACTTTCTCTTTGACACAGTTGAAATAAAATTATGATAAATAGGTGTCTCTTCTATTAGAAAGACAAAAGGCAGCTCGGATGCCACTACAATATTTATCAACTACCATCAAAGTGAAGAGCTGGAAATCATATGCTGTCAGGCCATGAGTCCCATCTACACATATTTTGTCTTCATATCTTAACAGCTGATCTGCCTGAAAATCGGATATAATAACCAACAGTCTTCCTCCTCAAAATTGGGATGACTTTCACTTTGCGGTTTTAAGAACAAAACTGGATTGTCTCTCTGTGATTTCATGTCATCAACCCACAATTTCACACTCGCTGCATCATTTGGGTGCTGCCTAGTTTCATAGCCAATTTCAAAATCTCTCTTAATATTATACAAATCCCTTTTTTCTAGTAAATGCGCCACTAGTGCACTCCGTCTTACATCTGTGAGAACCCGTCCCACAGGAACACCCTCTGATAAACGTGCTGGGAACAAAAACCATTTAACATGAATATGCAAATATAACTATACTGAATGATTTGATAGACAAAGATTTTTCTTGTTATCTGCCAAGACTCTCCTGACATTCTTTTTGAGGAATGTCCTACCAATTTCCACATCATGCCCCCACATGATTTGGAAATTTTTTTACCCTGCACTTGCCTGGTACTGTAATTAGCTGCACGGTTGACGAACACGCACTGCCCGTTTTATTGCTTCCTGTGCTTTTCAGGGACCGCGCGCCTGTTCCCTCAGAACAGAATTCAAAGTTGCGGCGACAGTGGTAGTATCTGGAAACTCCTTCCTTGCACCTCTTTTCTGAACAGTCCAGCATGTAGCACACATTGTTCTGCTCTTCATAAGTGGACTTCCATCCTTCAAACTCTGAAAAAGTGATGCAGGAGCTATACTGCAACATATCCCATTTAGTAGAGGTGCACACTAAAACACTTCTCAATCAAGCTCAGCTTTTGGCTCAGTCTCTGTGAGAAGCAGGCAACATTCTCTCTCATTACATAAATACATAGAATTCTCTTCTAGATTCATTGGATTCATAATCTCCCACCAGAAACAAAAGAAAATGAATCATAAAAATTATAAACTCTCTCTCTCTCTCTCTCTCTCTCTCTCTCTCTCTCTCTCTCTCTCTCTCTCTCTCTCTCTCTCTCTCTCTCTCTCCCCCCCAGTGTTTCCTCAGAAAATCATAAGTAAAAAACTACAGCTGACATTTTGGGCATTTAATGCGGCTGTTTCTTTTAAATTTCTCTTCCACATCATGTACCTTGAAGGAAACTTAAAAACATTAAGCACCAAATGTTTGTGTGTGTCTTATTAAAAAAAGTTTATGCCTTATGTACCATAGTAAACTGCAAAGTCAACTGCTGTAGAGAAAATAATACAGTAAGATGATAGGTGCAATTTCTACAAAATACTATGCAAGTTTTAGCATAAGTGATAATTCCAGTCTACATTGCCATATTTTATTTTAGCCACTTTCCAGCAGTGTAATTTTGGGTGCGGATTTTGTGCCAAAAATGTTTTCAAAATGCAAGGGAGTGGTTAATCTGCTGTATCTACTTTGCGGCATAAGTGTAGACTGTTTCTTGTTAATTTAGATTTTGGACAAATAGTGCACAGCACTGCACATGAGCAAGTATGAGACAGACATCTTTAGATAAGAAAATTAATCTGAAATTATAAGACAGTATAGAAATGTACACATAAAAATAAGTTGGCAAAGGAGATTCCTTGAGGGAGTCAAGGGCATGTGTTTATGTCGGTAATAACTAGGCGTATAGAGAAACATTCGTAAATTCCAACTTTAGGATACAAATGTTAAAATTGCGTCTGAAATGCAAATGTAGATACAGTTTGGGCACCTACGATAGTGTAGTTTACTCCTAATTATTAAGTTTGCTTCAACTTCCGACACATGGAACTATGTTTAGGTGCTGTGAATATTTTTAAAATAATATCTAAGTCCACACAACATCCATCCAGATATTCTCTTTATATGACCGAATGTGTGAATAAATAATTGTAAAAGTCGGCAACAAAAACAAATGTTGCCAACTATCTGCACAGAGCGAAATAAATATGAAATATAATTCGTACAAACATATAAAAGTATAGCAAGAAATATCAGTACAGCAACAAGAACCAGAAACAAAGCTTACCTTCCTCTGATGTCGCCTTCAAGAATTGGCTCTCACCAAAAAAAATCCACACTGTGAACATAGACCTATGCTGGTTTTTCCTTTTCTCGTCACCAGGTCTCAGACGTCGTGAATCTTCCTCGTGTGCGAATGTAGGTTCTTTCTCATCGTGAACTCTGCGTTGCATTGTTCACACTTAAACAATTCGTGCGAAATGCAGCTGGGCGAGACCCTCGTGTTCTCCCAAAACGAGATACACACTTAAGAAATCGCACTGCTGGACTGAATCACCTCAATACCGGAATAAGGAAAAAAAAAAACACCTAAAAACACGATAATCACATGAGCGAGCTACAAGAAGTGAACAAGCAATACACACACTATAGCAGCTACTTTCAAAATGGACAATATAGCAAGCTCTACAGAGTGTTGTTTACTGTGCAGCTGCGTGCGTCTGATCACGTGACGTCGATTTCCAGTCCGAAACTTCATCGCAGCCTTGTGAAGTACTGTCACGATCCTCTCCCGTTTCCTCCGGTCAGCCTCCAATTAGCCTGGCGCCTCCTACGATAATATCGGTGATCACCAGATGTGGCGCACTAGCCGCACCTTCGATTTGACCGCCAGTTAACTGCATCCGCTGACCGGCACTAATTTTAATGCCACAACACTTTCTGATTAAGGAACAACACCGATTTAGTAAGGTGCTGTCTTAACATTTCCTTGTGGAGAGAAAAATTGTAGCTGTTAGCTACATGGTGCAGCCTGACCTTCATGTATCTAGAAATTATGGTTCTTACCAGTAACATAATGTGGATTTTTGGAAGTACACTCTCTGGCATGCACATTTAATTCTTCAAACACATTTAAGTGCCATAGTTTTTCCAGCACTTCTAATCTGTACTAAAAGTTTGGCATTGCCTCTGTGGATTTCCTCCATTTATAGCCTGTAATTCTCTTAAGATGACTTCACATTCGGAACACATTTTTATGGCAATCTGAGAGGGTATAGTCAAACCATCATTATTTTTCCTCCTTAGAAACTTTGAATTATCAGTCGTTAAGCTGTCAGTTTCCAAAGAGGGAGGAAACACATGTTGAACAGAGGACAACACAGCCTGCTATATAAACAATTCTCTGAATACTCTGTCACAGTTGAAAGAGAATGAATGTAGTCATGGTCCGATAAGTGAGGCCTATTTTTACTTATTTCAGCTACTAGGCCTATGTCACAATCATTCACTCTACTTCTTGAAAAAATTACAGGATCAAACCATATTTCCTGTGACATATCCTTTCTCCAGGACAATAGAGGGGGTGCAGTCTGACAAACAGTTACCAGTGCCTTACGTTTAACCTCATTCCGCAATAGTTGTCTGTACGCAGAACGGAACTGTAAAGCAGATGGATTATTGTTCCAACCAAACCTGCCTCTAATCATGCAAAAAAAAACATCTCAACATTATCTTGGCTGAGTTTATGTCAACAGGTACTTTAGGTAGCCTTCCTCTACTAAATCAACAAACAGCCCCCTAGTACTATGAATAACACAAAGAAATCCGATGATTGGGGTTTTGCGTTGTTTCCTGTAGATTTCTTTTCTAGTTATATCTTTAAGACCCAATAAATAGGATTCTGCCTCCAAAAGGAAAGGCTCCCAGATGGGTTTGGTCGAGACACGTAATGCAGATTTGTGACTGACTGCAAATGGACTTTCGCAATTAAAAATGACAAATAGTCTAACATTTCACAGAAATCTGCTGTGCCTTGAGAATCTTTAAATGTATAAAGCTGTAGGTCTTCTCATAAGTAGCTCGGGCTAAGCACTTGAACAGCTAATTTCACCTTCATCTTTTGTCTCTGGAATGAGACATGATTTCTTTTTAATTTATTACCCAAAACTAGGCCCTCCTGATACTGCAATTATGTGATCCCACTTGATAACATTTCCATGCACATCAAACATTACTTTCAAATCATAAAATAAATTTCTAACCAACCACAACATAAGACATGTATCAATGAAAATATAAACTTTTTCAGAAGTACAGGGATGGAGAAAATACGACTGAAATTGGTTGATATTGATAACTGCTCCTAATTTTGAAGAAAGTGTGAAATTAGCATTTAGGCAGTGTGGTTTGCCTGTCATATTTTGCAGGGGTGGGGCCTACTGTTGAAGAATGGCCATCACATAGTTGTATAGGCCTAAGCCTATTGTCCTCTTGTGGTTGTATTACAGCAGAAGTGGAAGGTCCCGAGTCAGAAAATTTCCACCAAAAACTACAGCCTCAATCGCATTATTTTCAGAAACTGGAACTTCTATGTCATAAATTCCTACCTTCATCACATCATCTTTGTCACAATTGTATTCTGGTATCTGATGGTCAGTAACTTTTGATGGCAAGAGGTTAGCTTCTGTAAAGACTTGGGGGTCAAATGGAACAATTCCCTTCGATTTGAAACCTTGTCCAGTAGTAACAATGGTTAGAGCTTTTTCAAAAGCAATTCTGAAAGCTGAAGCAACACTAAACATCTAAGGTCTGACCTGGATTAGACACATCCCACGAGTGAACAGCACTGTCATAACCCTAGAGTGGACCAAAAAAGTAAAGACCTAGTGGTTGGGTTTTGTGGCTGCTGTGTGGTGGCAATGTGAGCTGATGAACATGCTTTAATTTTGCCAAAGTGGCAGCCTCTAGACTCTTACTGGAAACACGGTTATAGAGAATTAGTAAAACTGGGTTGTTAATACGTACGTATCCCTTATGTGACAGCCACGTCGTCCTACTGGACCACCTTGAAGCAATTCGCGGTTCTCTCTTTTCCTTGCATAAAGTAGGGTGGAATGTAGTGCCCAACAGCATTCGCGGCACACACAGCGGTGACAGTTTGCCCCTGCTCGAGCTGCAGGCCACTTTGCTGTTTCCTTTGGGAGAAACATGTAAAGGAAGTTTGTTTGGCATTGTCTGGACACCAATTTCATCAATGTTGTATGTTCTGTTAGGAGGAAACTTAAATATTTTCAAGGCAGATCCCAAATTGTTGAAGTATCGGGTTAGCTGAACCCTGTCGAAACCCACGGTTCTAGCGACACTGGTTTTTTTGCGGAACTCTTAGAGACGATCTGTTAACCTTCATAAATTCATGGGTACACTCCCTACCGGCAAATTGAGACTGAAAACAAAATCGCTGATTAATTTTGTTTTCCTTTGCATATTTAAAAAGACACCTTGGAGATTTCAGAGTGAGACCAAAAAAATCTCTGGTCAAGACCCACACAGTGACTGACCTACTCCTTCTCTTGATCTGCATTAAAAGTTGCTTGAAATCATCAAAGTTTGGCACCTCCCCCTTTCTTCAATCTCTCTCTTAGTGTGCTCTCATGGAACCCAATTTCAATAGCTGCCTTACGAATTGAAGAATCTGCTGCAATTAACTTGCGTGCCTCATTGAGCAGAACCACCGTCATATTTCTATACTCTGTTTTCCTTTTGTAGTTCCTAGACCATAAAAATTAAACAGAAACATAGAACAACTTAAATTACTGGTAGCATATAATATTAAAAACATTTAGAATTGAAATAGGGCCTAATGATAAAATTTAAAATAGAAAAAAGGTAAAACTGGCACTGAAAAATTTAGTGAGGGTACCCACTGCCAAATATCTTAAAAGGAAAGCACAAATAACATTCTAAGTGCAAATGTTGATAAAATGGTGAACAGACAATTTGTGGTTAAATGGGGCAAATCCCCGCATTTTAGAGCTGTAGGGATTTACCCCATCACACTTGCAGGGATTTGCCCAATTTCGCCAATTTCTGAAAAAAATGCGTCATGTTGATTTTGGGAGCAAACTAGAAACATAGTTTCTACGCTAAAGTGAAGCTTGAATGTAGTATTATCAACAAGAAATTTTTTCTTCTTTTCAAACCCTACACTAGATAATCTTGAAATAAAACACCAGAAAAGTTACATGTAAGCAGTAAGAATATACCAACCTCATTTTCTTATCTCTGGAGCGACCTGCTGAGATGAATTTTCACAACACTATAATTTACAGCAAGGTTATTTTATAAAAGGTTGGCCCCGAAGCGAAACGGCCTGCTATTGGCCGTTCAAATGACGTCAGCGGCGAAGCAGCACTGCCAGCGAGGGGCGCGAAGCGTCACATAGAACACCACTAAACACACGAAAGTTAACCGTTTACGCTTTGCTTATTGCAGTTACTTATCTCGTTAAATCTTTCCGATAGCTAGGGTTGCCAGATCTCCGGGCGCCGCCCGGAGTGCACTGGTTTGGAATGAATTCTCCGGGTCTACGGCCCAATGACTCTCATCTCCGGGCTTCAATGTAACCTTCATCTTAACTTTTTTTACGACGCTTTTTAAGTACTCTGCTCATATAGTGACGATCTACATCGAACTTAACGTAACTTAAACTAAGGACGAACAAAACATCCATGCCCTAGGGGGAATTAGAACGTCTGGCGGGAGCAGCCTCGTGCACCGTGGCAAGACGCCTCAGTGCGCTCGGCCATTCCCGGCCTGCTCCTCTCTAGTAATTATGAATAACTTTATATAAATGTCAATTTCTTATTGCAACAAAACGCTACTTTTCTACTCTTTCTCTAAAAAGTTTCATTGTTGCGTCGGTAGTAATCGGCTAGCGCATTATTAAGCAAACACTGTTGCGGCAACATGTCAACTGGCGACGTCTATTATTTGTATTCGTTCGTTCGTTCACTGTTTATCAGTTTACCGGCAATTTTTGGAATACTCGGATCGTGTGTGAACAGACAAGCTTACATTAACTCAGATTAATGAGTAACAACAGTGAAATGAAGAGACGATATCTAAGTTCGTTCCGTGAAGAATGGTTGCAGGAAGAAAATTATAAAGAGTGGCTACAAAAGTTTATTAGGTATTTGGCGCTCTTCTTGGTGACCGGTTTGCGGAGCCTCAAGCGGCAACTCTTGGAAGGCGCAGCTGTTGATGTGAGCAGCTTTGATGCTGCCGCCACTTCTGCTGGCTCGCCGACTGAAGTGTGCCGATTGTTGATCCACAGCAACTGGCGGCCTGGCCGGTCAGCTGCGGCATGTAAAGGCCACAAAAAAAAAAATGTTCAAATGTTTAAGCTTACGGGACTTAACTACGGGGTCATCAGTCCCTAAACTTACAAACTACTTATCAACTACCTTATACTAAGGACGGCACAAATATCCATGCCCGAGGGGGGGATTCGAACCCCCGACCGTAGTGGCCGTGCAGACCATTACTGAAGCGCCTCGGCCTCCTCGGCCACCGCGGCCGGCAAAGGCCACCCCTAGCAATGTTCCACCGGGGGATACTTGCTGGGAGGGAGGAGATGATTTTTTTAGAATGCACGTGTAATCCTGGTTGTGGGGGGGGGGGGGGTGAGTCATTGGCCAAGGGGGGAGGGGGCACGTCTGGGCTCCGGGCCTGCCCCTAGTTCAATCTGGCAACACTACCAATAGCCAAAGAACACCTCTGACGTGATTTTCGCCCCTGTGATGACGCTTATTTCTCTTTCTTCAGCTTCATGTTGAGGTAGCGCAATCGATTAAAAATTGGCGTTCGTAAGAATATTTTCATGACCTACGGCGCCACGTAAGGATATTTCTGCGAAATTACATCGGCTAATCTGTTAGAAATATTTTTTCTTCTGAAAGTATGTCACTTCCGTTAATCTCGTTGAACAGCAAATCACACTCTGAGATCTGTTGCATCCACTCGTCAGACAGCACTAACAAACCTCCTCGTGATAGAAATTCTATCCACCCGTATTCTGCGAGGTGTTTCGGGAGAGGACAAAGTAGTTCATTAGACGACGACCCCAGTGAGGCGACATATTTTGCAACATGGCGTGCAATGTATTCTGCCAGAAATCTGAATCCCCCAGCTGGGCATTCAGCGTCTGTCACGGCAGACAGTGCAGCAGCCTCACAACTAAAACTTATTTCCTGTCTCTCTGCTTCCCCATCTGACATGGCCATTGCTTCAAACATATCCGGCATAACTCTTCACAGCAGACTAGATGACAGAAATTGTTGTCTTCTTCTTGTCTCACAGATGAAGTATTAGACACTGGAATGTCTTGGACATTCTTTCACAGAAGCAACAAGCGCTGCCGATGTTTTACTTCTTTAGGGGGAGGATGCTGATAGAAAAGTCAAAGACCTCTAACCTGTAAAAACAAGTTTACAAGGCAGTCTTAGTTCAGCCGTGCTATTTATATATATTTTATGCCTAGTGACAAAAAGTCAGAATGAAGGCCAAATAAAGAATTAACGGCAACAGCTTCCTTAGGTTTCGAATCTTCATTGTTTCACAGCACAAATACATTTTGTTGAGAATTATTTTTTGGAGCTGCTCATTTGTTCCACAGGCACTTGCTAAAGTCTTTTTGTCAACGATTCTGCAAGAATTTAAAATGTCAAACGAATCATTAACATATTAAACTGAATTTGAGGCATCGAATTTTCTGTTGTGAAACACATGAATAAGCAAAGAAAAAGAAAAAAAGTTTCCGATAATACACAGTAAAAAAAACAAGCTACTGCAGGGATAATGCTACAACTGTCGCTAAGTGCTTCGGCGGTGACGTCATGCGCAGTATGACGAATTTCTACTTCGGACTGCGCAGTCCATTCGGGGCCCCTGTGATTTACAGTAAGACAAGCCTGCCACCTGTTGGTCAACTCCTGAATCAATGGCGGTCAATTCAATAACCCGGTGCGTGGCTTTACCCCATGCAGGGCTTTACCCCCACCTACCCCGCCTTACTTTTCTTAGTTCACGCTGTAAGCGAACATTTATTATAATGAGATTACCAACCAGGTGATCTGGAACTGCCGCCTCTTTGTCTTTATAATACTTAGATCCGAGAATACATTCACAGTGACCTGTGCTTACTATAGAAAATGGAAATCCGATAAATCGGATCTCAACATTCCCTTTACTTTGGGTGAAGAATAATTTTGGACAACCTGCAAATGTACCAATAAAATGGTTATAACGAAACGGTCGTAGAATCGGACAATTCCACCGTGAAAAATTATTTTCTCACAAACAAGGGAGAGGAACTTATTAAACAACTGAACACGTTATTTTATCGGCTACATATATTACAATCACTTTTGCTTAGCTATGTACAACTGGTAGGCCCTTCAAAATGCGTTTTTGTGATCACGCAGAAAGATTACAATAAAATTTAATGGAAAAAAAAAACCATTACCTTACTTCTGGCTTCACCTGCTTGTTTTAGATGCTGTGTGCTCTCTCTCACGGAGTAAGAGTAGCCGATGCACTTCAACTGCGTAAGAAGCATATCAACTTCTTCTTGTGTTTCGCAGTAGCCACACAATTTTCCCTCATTATTAACGCTGAATCTTTCAACTTTTCTCTCATTGTGCTCTCATAGGAAGTTGACATACTAAGAAAAGCGATCGAAAACAAGATAACTGTAACAACGTCTGAAGGAAACACAGAACGGTAGAACAATGAATTGGAGGCACTATGCAGACAAAGTATCTCGAAATTCACAAAAGTCGATACGTGGCATCCTGCAAACAGTATGTACACGTCATAATGACGTGACGCTGGTTCCCATGGTCGTGAACTTAAGGTCTCCCAGTCTCCCGCTGTATACACGGATTGAAGCCAGGGGGCGTGGCAGTCCGCCATGTTGTGGAGCCAAGGAACTGCATTTTAGCGTTAAAGCACTGTACGACACTCTCTCTCGAAACTTTCAAACGTCTAAGTGCCAGTGAATTCTCGCTGCGTATTTTGATACAGTATACTTCCATCGAGGAACACTAACCTCCTGAACAGTTAAATTGTTATTTCTTAATGCGAATTCCATTCGTTTAGCATGGCTTGAATAAGTGGCGTGCTGACAGTTTGATACTCTAATTTTACATTAACTGTAACTGTCAAGTGTAATAAACGGTGAAACATAATGTCTTTTACAATTTATGACTCCATCAAGTTGTATTTTCAAATGTTTCGCACTAGACACATTTTTTATGTATGATAAAGTGCACTGGTCTTTGACACCATTTGAGAATCAATTTGTTTGATTTTTTGTACCAGCAATAATTCAATAAAGTTGAATATCTTGTATGTACAAAATCCTTGGAATGCGTGCATTCAAACTAAATGCCAGAGAATGTCATTATTTATCCACATTACATTAATTACGGCGTAGAAGAATCTTGCGAGGATGCACCAACAATTGACAGATCAACATTTCGAAATTTTCCTTTTATTGACTTTGCTTCACAAGTGATTGACACTAGTATTGTAACTGTTTAGCAGAATTAGAGTATATGTTCTGATTCATTACAATGTTAGACATTTTGAAAGCCACACCTAAATACATTGTTCAGTTTTCATAATGTATGGAGGAATACATACAAAAATATGCACATTGCCATGTGACTTATGCGAAATACGTGTGGTTGTGATGATACACCCTTATAAACTGTTTAGTTTATGGGAACTATGTTATTGAAAACACATTTTTCAACATGAAATGGATAGACCAGGCTCACAGAATTCCTTCTGTATCTTTGAAATTGAAGTTAATTCTTCATCAAGAGTAGTTTCAAATGGGTCGGATTTGTGTAAAGTTCAATTGGAACTGTTCCACTTTGAAAACAAAACAGTGACAGTTGTAGTTTCATGGGAGACACTTGCTCCATTGGAGTTTTCATTCATGGGCATTTCAATCTATTTTCAGACACCTATGAGAGAAAAAAAGTTTGTTGTATAGGTACTATAATAAAGTAGCAACACACATACAGCCACTCTGAACAGCCAATACCCCAGGCTTTCTGGCTTTTGAGCATAGTAGTTACTGATGCACTCAAACTCGATCACCTGTCAAATTTTTCTGCTACGGTACAACTATTTTCAGAAGCTCCTACCTTAACAATTTCTATTATAAATCTTTACTGTAGCCACACCTTCTCGACAGTTTTAATTATCCCAAAATTTAAAAAAAAGTCAATTACTGGAGCAATGCCAAAGACTGATACAATACAGTATTGCACAAAACTTACTGCTTCAGCTTCTGTGCCATGTAATATTTCTACTAACAATTCTGTATATCCACATCTCCTTTCTGTTTTTCAGGGCTAATGGTGCCACATTCAAAGGCTACTCCAGAAACCATCACTATCATGTTGCAATTTGAATAAAGTCACAATTTCAGTGCACCTTTGCACTTTTTAAGAGCACATATATTCAGCTGCAAAGACTACAAACCACCTTTCAAGGAAAATTAGGGTATGCAATCATTATTTACAATATAAAAAGTCCAATATTTTTTCACGAAATATTTTTCTTTTTCTCACCAAAATAACACAGCATTACACATATATTTTTACAGTACTTTATTAAAGGCAAACAAAGGTAAGTACATAAACTGGTAGCATCTCAGCCAATAAATGAGACTGACCAAAATGGAATATAATTAAGATCAAATGTTTTACACAAGTTATTGGGGCTAACCCGATGTTATCATGTAAAATAAATAAATATAGGGTTCAGCAAAGGCTCGGTGTATTTGCACCTAATTTTGTTTATATGGGCATGATCATTAAGCATTCTTGTTGCATGGCTCATCCTTGACTCTAAGTACCCTTTAACATTTGCTTTCACAGTAAAACTAGATGATTGCTCACATGAGTGATCAGTTACCACTTGACAACCAAATTTGTAAATTTGTAAACAGAGGTTTACTGATGCACATTGTCAGTACTTCACTGACCATGCAAGCAATTGTGCTAAGTGGGGACAAAGATGTACCACTCTTATTACTCCGGCGGAAGACTTTTTCAGCACATATGCACACGTCAACCACATCACAATTCTTTCTCTCTATAAGGGAAAATGGAGGATGGTTACCATCACCCCTTAAAGCACACACACACGCTTCACATTAAAGCTTTTTCTCCGAGTATCTAACAACAAACCCAGCAACATACACAGCGATGCACACTGAAACATCAGATAAGCCATCCAAAGAAGGCAGGTAATCATGATCATTAATGATATTATTTTCAGGCTCGTCTGAAACCATACATTTCCTATTTGCAGTCCAGTTTATGGACTACACAGTGGTGACAGTGCTTGGGACTGTTAGGACTGGCACATGATCCAGGACAGTACAATTGCCTTTCCCAAATTCCCTCAGTTCATGCTTTACAAGAATCATCTTGTAAGCTCCCATGAACTGTCTGGCTGTCGGGTTGTTATTCCAACCACCACGCGACCTGATCACACCAAACATTCTCTAGGTGGTCTTGGCAACATTTGTATAGGGGTAAGTACTTGAGCACAGGTGTATTGCCTTGTACAAACTGCTCACAAAGCTGCAGTGAACTTGAGATGCAGACCAGAAACCCAATAAAACCAGTTTTCCTATTAGAATGAATGACCAGTTCACCTGTTTTGAGTCTCAAGGCAAGTATGTATTGCCTAGCCTCAATTAGGAAATGAAGAATCTCCCCATAATTTAAAACACTGATAGGTTTCTTCCAGCCACTTTGTGCCATGCTCTTGGAATTCATAATATCGAACAAACAATTCGTCAATCTTATAAATTTCACAGTAGCACAGCAACCACAAAATGCTTTTATTCCTAATGCAGATGCTTCTTCTAGAGCATCAGCCACTGAATTACTAAAAAGCTGGGTGGCAAGTGACACTTTCATTTTATTTTTTACCCAGTTAATATGGCTCGCCCTTAGCTTATTAGCTAGATGCAGACCCTCTTTTTCCTGCAGTATATGCAATTCCTCGATGTATTTCGATGACACTGTGTTGCCATCACTGTCAATTGTTGTTTTTCCCCCAAGCGTGTGTGGAGGACCCAACATAAGGGACACAGAACTATGTTTTTCTGATCACTAAATGTAATCTGTAAAGCTGAAGGTACAAGAGGAAAGCCAGTGATGTTGCCACCGTTAAATTGGATGCAGCACCATCACGTGTCAAAGAAACTACTGTGACACCTGCAGCCTCAGCAAGCCCTGTACATTTCTTCAGCAAGTTTGCTCTCTGAGCACCATTCATGCCCCCCCCCCCCCAGGGGGCCCACAGTTTTCTTGTAGGTACGTGTGTGGCGCGCATGGGTCCCCGAGCCATTGCAGCCTTTTTTCCTGCTTTTCCCAGGCTGCATTACCCCTCCTAGTTCCCCCTCCTTCCCATCCCAATACCTCCTTCCCATACTCTCCAACCCCATCTCTCAGTGTTACTCTAGATGACGGCTTGGCCATCCCATGGTACCGATTGTCCTGCACTTTGGTTTTGTTTGCTGTGTACACCGGTTTCTGGCCCAGTTTGGTCCCCCTTGGGGTTTGACCTTCCATACCAAAATTGTCCGATAATGTGTGAGCCAATTGGGGAACTACTCCCGACCTAGCGCCTACAGTGCGGGTCCTATCCTTTCCTTTCCATTTCCTTTCCTCGCTGTAGCCCCATCCCCTGCTAGGTCCCCAGCACGTGTAGCCAGTCCGTGTGGGGGGGGGGGGGCTGTTATGTACCCTTTGGCTGAGCCCCCTGACACCACAGGGATCACACTACTGGTGTCTGAGCTGCGACCTCTCCATGCAAGCCAAGGAGTTGATGCCTGTCCTCGGGGGTATTAGAACTCCCGGCAATCTCCATCGTGCCAGGTGGCCTTTGCTGAGGCTGGGTGGCGCCCGTGGAGAGAGCCTCTGTTTCGGAGTGGGTGACACGAGGGCGGACGTCTAGCACCATGAAGAGAGTTAGACTCCAAAATGGTCGTGCATCGGCCGTCTCTGAAGACAGGAAGAGATCGTTTAATGCTGCTACTGCGGATACGAGGAGGTTTCCCTCCCTCGCTACCCCTTGGGAGGAAGGCCAGGCTCGCCGGTTAGGAGCAAAACCCTTTCCTCGCTACCTGGTTTGCACGAGGACTGATGGAGGAACTTTTACTACCACCAAACCGCTGTTCTTTGTCGAGACCATAGAGGACAAGTTTGGTGAAGTGGAATCTGAGTAAACTCAGATCTGGCTCATTGCTCATTAAAACAGTCTCAGCAGCCCAGTCTGAAGCTTTGCTCACCTGCACCACCCTTGGCGACATTCCAGTAACAATACTCCCGCACAAATCCTTGAATATGGTACAGGGTGTGATATTCCACCAGGACCACCTCCTTCAAACTGATGATGAGCTTAGGGCCTATCTCGAGTGGCGTGGTGTACATTTTGTTCGCCGCGTTCAGAGGGGACCTAAAGATAACTGTGTCGATACTGGGGCCTTTATCTTGGCCTTCGAGGGGGACACACTCCCAGAGGAGGTCAAGATAATGATATATCGCCGGCCGCAGTGGCCGAGGGGACTGAGGCGCTTAAGTCACGGTCAACACGGCCACTACGGTCGGGGGTTCGAATCCCCCCCTCGGGCATGGATATTTGTGCCGTCCTAGTTCGTAAGTAGTTCATAAGTAGTTTGTAAGTTTAGGGACTGGTGACCCCATAGTTAAGTCCCATAAGCTTAACAAACGTTTGAACATTTTTTGAATGATATATCAATGTGAAGTGAAGCCCTACATTCCACCTCCCATGCGATGTTTTCAATGTATGAGGTTTGGTCATATGTCCTCTCGCTGTACAGCAGTCCCAGTATGCGGTGATTGTGGACGCCCACTACATGAGGGGAGCCCCTGTGTTCCTCCGCCGGTGTGCGTCAATTGTCATCAACACCACTCTTCACGGTCGCCAGATTGCCCTATGTTCAAGAAAGAAAAGAAGATAAAGAAGGGTAAAAATCCCTTGAGCGTTTGACGTACCCTGAGGCCCGCAGTAAATATGAACGTCTGTATCCGGTGCAGATGGCGACGACCTTCGCTACGACATTATCTTCTAGCCTTTCACCCTCCCCTTCCCCCTGCCATCTCCCCCCTACACCCCGTCCCCACCCCTCCCTCACATCTGCCTCTCCTGTAGCCCTCCCTTTGTGTCCCACCCCTTCCCAGCTGGAGAAGTGCCCCCCTTCTCCGTCGCATGCCGGTGACAGTGCCCCATCTCAGGGCCTTCTGTCCCGGCGTTTCCCAGATCGGAGATCTTCGACCTCCAGTCGGCCATCGGACTCCCAGTCAGTGAGTTCAAAGGTCGCCCAATCTTCGTCAGTACCAGACCTAACTGACAAAAGTCCTCTCTCTGGGGCAGGTCCTGCCCGTCCCACACGAGAGAAAGAGAAGGAGAAAGAGAAGGAAAAGAAGAAGAAACCAAAGTTACAAGATAAAGCCCCTCCGGTACCACCGGAGGTGCCAACTGTGCTTTCGCAACTCGCTTATCCCATTGAGCCTGAGGCTGATCAGCTATTTATGGATGTTGTCCCTTCTTCTTTGGTGACGGACGCTGACAAAGCGGCGTGACAGACATTATTCCATTTGCTTCCCGCCTAGATCCTCGTAATGTGATCATCCAATGGAACTGTAATGGCTACTACCGTCAACTCTTGGAGATTAAACAACTAATCTCTCTCTCTTCTGCAGCCTGTGTCGTCCTGCAGGAATCGAGGTTTATGGATGCACATTCACAGACCCATCGTGGGTTCTGTGCTTTTTGTCGGAACCGGGTTGGTCCCCTCCAGGCGTCTGGTGGGGTTTGTACTTTGGTCCGGACAGATATTGTCAGTACCTGGATTCCTCTCCAAACTCCATTGGAAGTGGTTGCTGTCCAGGTTCACTTGGACACTCCGTTAACCATTTGCAACCTCTACCTTCCCCCTGACAGACCATCTACACTCTCGGCCCTAGTGGCCCTCATTCAGCAACTGCCCCCCCCCTCCTTACCTCATCCTTGGGGACTTCAATGCCCACCATCCTTTGAGGGGCAGTGCTTATACGTCTAGCCGGGGCTGCCTCATAGACAAGTTTCTTGCTGACCACAATCTGAGCCTTCCCAACGATGGTTCCCCAACTCATTTTAGTGCCGCTCACGGCACCTTTTCTGCCATAGACCTCTCTCTCACTTCTCCTTCTCTCCTTCCTTTATTTCACTGGTCGGCGTATGACGACCTCTGCGATACCGACCACTTTCCGTTGATCCTTTCACTTCCCTCACACCTACCACGAGCCAGAGTACCCCGCTGGGTTTTCCGTCGTGCTAATTGGCCGCTATATACATCCCAGGTTGTTGTCCCATCTTCCCCCTCAGGCTGTATAGATGATATTATAAGCCAAATGACAAACATGATTACCCAAGCTGCCAACGCCGCTGTTCCCCGGTCGACAGGCTCTCCTACTCGCCGGCCGGTGCAACTGTTGTCGCAGCCATTCGTGAGCGCCGTAGGCCTTGCAACATCTTAAGCGCCACCCATCCCTCGCTGATCTCATAAATTTCAAACGTCTGCGTGCCATAGCTCATTACTTAATCAAACAAAGTAAGCGGACATGCTGGGAGCATTTTGTCTCCTCGTTGGGCTCTTCTGTCTCTTTGACAAGTGTGTGGGCTATGCTCCGATCTATCCAAGGTAGCTGGCGGCTTCCTTCCGTCCCTGGTCTTGCCCTGCCTGATGGGGTCTGCACAGAGCCATCTGTTGTTGCAGAACATCTTGCAACTCACTTCGCCAATGTATCAGCGACAACTTCATATCCGGCGACGTTTCTCCTTAAGAAACACCAGGCCGAAACCTTCAAATTAGGCTTTACTTCTCACCAGGTGGAACCATATAACAAACCTTTTACTGACTGGGAACTATCACTGGCCCTCTCCTCTTCTCGTGATTCAGCACCTGGCCCTGACGATATCCATAATCAATTGCTGAAACACCTCAACCCCTCACAACGACAATTTCTCCTAAAAGTTTTTAACCGTATTTGGCTTCAAGGGGTGTTCCCCTCCCAGTGGAGGGAGAGTATTGTGGTCCCTGCCCTCAAGCCTGGCAAGGACCCGTCGGCGCTGGACAGTTATCAACCAATAAGCCTGACAAGTGTCCTCTGTAAACTACTTGAACGGATGGTAGCCTGCAGATTATGCTGGGTTCTTGAATCCCGGGGACTTCTCTCACCTTACCAGTGTGGTTTCCGGGAGGGACGATCCCCTATTGACCATTTACTTCGACTGGAGACTGGGATCAGACAGGCCTTCTCTAAAAGACATCATCTGGTAGCAGTCTTCTTCGATCTTCATGAGGCGTACGACACTGCTTGGCGTCGTCATATTTTATGTTCTCTTCGTGACTGGGGCCTCAGAGGCTCCTTACCAATTTTTTATCCGTCAGTTTTTATCCCACCGCCTGTTCAGTGTCAGAGTTGGCTCTTCCTTTAGCTCCCCTCGGATACAGGAGAACGGCGTCCCCCAGGGCTCAGTGTTGAGTGTTACACTTTTTCTAATCACCATCAATGGGTTGGTGAGCTCTGTTGGGTCACTGGTAACCCCGGCATTGTATGTCGACGACTTTTGCATATGGTACAGCTCCTACTCAGTAGCCTCTACTGAACGTCAGCTCCAGAGCGCCATTCGGCGGGCTTCAGTGTGGGCTACGTCCCATGGTTTCCAGTTTTCCTCATCATAAACGAGGGTGGTGCATTTTTTTCGTCGTACAACAGTTCACCCTGATCCAGAACTGTTCCTGGGTAATCAGCGCCTGGAAGTTGTTGCACAACATCGTTTTCTGGGTCTTCTCTTCGACAAAAAATTGACTTGGGTGCCCCATATTCGCCACCTAAAGATTAGTTGTATGAGGAAACTTAATGCCCTACGTTTCCTTGCTCATTCATCTTCGGGTGCAAACCGAACAACTATCCTCCGTATGTATCGGGCACTAAACTTGTCCTGATTGGACTATGGGTGTCAAGTTTATGGCTCGACAGCTCCTTATGCCCTGAAATTATTAGACCCGGTTCACCATTAGGGTGTCCGCTTGCCCGGTCGACAGTCTCCTTGTTGAGGCGGGAATCTGCCCTCTTCAGGTCAGGCGGCATCAGCTTCTGGCGTATTATGCCATCACCATCCGGCAATATCCTGATCATCCCGCTTACCAGGTTCTTTTAGCGTATGAAGGGCTTCGAACCCCTGATACCCGGACGCGGGCGGGCCTTCCCGTCGGACTGCGGCTTGCCTCTCTTCGCCGGGATTTCCATTTCCATTCCCTAGATTGCGCCCCCCATTTCACTGCATGCACACCTCCGTGGATGGTGCCGCGACCACTAATTCGGGCGGATCTCTTCCAGGGCCCAAAAGCTTTAATTTCCCCCATGGTCTTTCGGCGTTTGGTGCGCCCAGTACTAGAAGAGTTTCAGGGAGCCTCTATCTTCTACACTGATGGCTCGAAAACAGCGGGCCACTCCGGATATGCTATTACATCTCCTGTTGGGGCGGACTGCCATTCTCTGCCAGAGGCATGCAGTATGTTCACGGCAGAGCTGATGGCAATTTATAGAGCCCTCTGTTTTATTAAACATTCTGCCGTGGAACGTGGTTTAATCTGTGCTGACTCCATGAGCAGTCTGCAGGCCATAGATCGTTGTTTCCCCTCCCATCCTTTAGGTATTTCCATACACGATCTCCTTGCTGACCTTCATCGTGCTGCCTGCTCCGTTACCTTTCTCTGGGTGCCAAGCCATGTTGGTATTACAGGGAATGAAGAGGCTGACCGGTTGGCCAGATTGGCAATTACTCGCTGCCCATCTCCCTTTCAAATTCCGGGTGCGGATCTGCGGGTGCAGATCAGATCTTTGCTTCACTCCTCATGGGATAGCAGTTGGAAAGCTACTGCCCCTTCCAATAAACTCCGCACCATCAAAGATACGACTGCAGCTTGGAGTTCATCTTTACGCCCTTCCCGGAGAGAATCAATTGTCCTGACGCCTCAGTCTTGGACACTGCAGGCTGACCCATGGATTTCTTTTATGCAATGACAATCCACCACATTGTGATTGTGGAGCCGTACAATCCGTGTCTCATATTCTGACTGAATGTCCTCTCCATTCGACACTTCTTGGCGACTATGGCCTACCGCCTGCATAGCCTTTAGTTTTGGCGGATGATCCACAGATGGTTGATCGTGTCCTTGCCTTCCTCCGTGAAAGTAGATTTTATTGTCAGCTCTAGGACTCACTTGGTCGGGGTGAGTGAGTTTGTGATTCTTGGCTGACTGTGGGGCTTAGAGCTTTATCCCCACCAGTCCCCCACTCTTTTACATTTTAATGTAGTTTTATTTCTCCCTGCTCTGGAGCTGTGATACGTTGACCACCTTGCCATTAGTAACTTGTGGTTTAGGGTAGAGGTCGCTTCCGGAGCTGTGGGAGCGGACACTGTAGCATTTGCTGCCCTGGGTTGGTCTTAGTCTTGTTAGGGAGTCGATTTTACTTCCTAGTGTAATGGTCTTTTGGCTTTCACCTATTTTTCGTTGGGTTCCGTGGCGTATACAATTTGAGGTTGAAGGGACTGATGCTCGTTGTTTGGTCCCTCATGTCCACCACCACCACCACCACCATTCATGCCAGCAATGAGGAAATAGGCGACAGGGAGTTTCCAGCGTCCATTTATGCCCACCAGCATAAACACCATCGCCTCCTTTCAATATCGATATCAAAACCAGATCCAGCATACTGATGGCCATCAAATTCTACATGCTGTCGAATTGATACCGTAGCTACTCGAGTAATCCGCACTCTCGAATAATCTGCGCACCCCAAATTTTGATAAGAAGAAACCACGTGGATGTGTGTAGATCAGGATACCACCCGTCAGATTTGAACAAGTACGTGAGGGCAGCCATTTCGGATGTCACATCTATTAAATTTCAAAATGATACGTAAGTATCAAAACAATTGACGCCGCACTGATTGAGAGAGAGAGAGAGAGAGAGAGAGAGAGAGAGAGAGAGAGAGAGAGAGAGAGAGAGAGACGCACATATAGTTGTTATATCCAGAGTATGCGAATTCTAACACTAACCGTCGCCGATTTATGAAATCGGCAAAACTTTGTATTGCTTTCGACTCGTTAGGGGAAATGCAACATCAGGTCAGCGTTAGCATTGTTATAGTTAATCAGTTATGTGCAGGTGGTGTGGCCAAAAGAAAAGAAAATCACAAATTTTCAAGACCATTTTTAATGCGTCTTCACACATTAACCGCCCAACGGAAAAAGACCGTGAGCATGCGTTTTCGAGTCCCGCGCTACATACTTTTTTTTTACATAAAATAGTTCCCACATTAAATAATACAATTTAACATTCTTAAAAGTATTGCATAGGTCTAAAATGTGTATAAATGTGCCAAATCTGCTTGCTATTAAGTCTCCATTTATTTTCTGATTATTTTACACTATATTTATCATAGGATGTGGCGCATTAATACAACCGTGCTGTTTCCTTTTGCCTATCGATTATATGGTCATCGATATTCAAATAGTTGAATATCGATCCCGCAACACTATGCTCGACCATTGATCCTGTAACGTTATAGAATCTCGCATCAACCCCGTAAAATTCTCGTATTTTACCTTCTAACCGTTCTCATACAAACTGAAAAATATTTCATTTGTAACATATTACTGTGACAACGTACTCTCAGTAACACACTAAAATGAACACTTACAGAATCTGAACGTTAAGTAAATGGAGCTGAGACTATTAAAAGATATATGATCGTGAAAAAGTCTATATGTCATGTATTTACATCAGATATTTGATAGTGTAATAAGGAACTTCGACACGTATTTTTCATCAAAGAAATGTCATCAAATGTAGCACCTTGCCGTATATTTGATTATAAAAGTTGCTTGTCTTCTCTCTGCTGCAAATGTATTCACTCTGGGTGCTATCATCGCTGTTGCTAATCGACGTGTGTGTGCGCGTTTGAATGTAACTGCAACGCCGTGCCAGAATTAGTGTTTAAACACAGTAGCTAGAAATCGCTGTAATCCTTTCTTCTCCAGATATAGTCGTTGTCACGTCCCGATACCGATGTAGGTAATATGGTGGTACTGAACCAAATAATACCTCACTTAAGTAGATAACGTACTTTATTACTCAGAAAGATGGTGCCATAAATTACTCATTCTTACATCAACAATGCAACTGTTCATATGCGCCAGCTGCGCAAAGAAGCTGCTGGAAAGATACACTACTCCACTACGTTTGTGACCGGCTAAGGCAGCGCACAATGAAGTTATCTGCTATCTTGAAATATGACGACAAAAATTCTCCTTTTTAACAGCACGAGATTTATGTCTAAGAAATATTACAAATATTTGATAATATTTCTTTGTCAAAGATTTGATTGAAAATATCTTGTAATACCGGCCTAAAGGGATGTTTTCTTAAAACGGAGTAATCCCTGCCCGGTGTGTTTTGTTGTTGCAGATGGAGTAATACCATCCTAAATTCGAGTAATCTGCGCACGCCAGTTTATCGTTCATAAATTCGGGAAAAAATGTGTGCAGATTACTCGAGTATATACGGTATATCGTCCATCAGTAGACCTCAAAGGAGATGAAAACCAGAAGGCTTCCCTTGTGAAACCAGGAGCCCGATCTACACTCTGGTACCACTTGGATAGGGTCCTTGGATGTGGTAAACAAGTGTCGAAGGTAGCCCTAACAGTCATAGGCCTTTGGTGAATAAAAGTTCAATGTTAAAGCAAAAGACCTTAGAGCTGGCCCATATGTCCTAGGAGTGGCAGCACCTGTGGCCTTGGAAATCTGGCGAGACAACAACTCATCTAGTCCTGACACTTTTCAGCACAGAAACATTCTCTTCCTCAAAGTAGTTGCTCTTCTAAAGTGTTCAAATGTATATATTAATTGCTTCGATTTGATTAGCGACGTTCTTGGAAATTATGGAAAATGAAACTTTTTTTCTTTGAATCTAATTATGTTGAAAGTTTGGTAGGTTCAGCCTGCTGGCACGTAGACTGAACTTTGTCAGAAACAAAAACATCCATCAGAAGAGTGTCCTACTTAAGATTTTGTAGCCTTTATCACGTGTGTGTGTGTGTGTGTGTGTGTGTGTGTGTGTGTGTGTGTGTGTGTGTGTGTGTGTGTTTGGCTCAGAATATGGCCAATAAATGTCGCTATCAAATACCTATATTCAGTGTACTGGTTAGAGGTGTAGTCTGTGCAAGATATACAAAAGAAGTGATGTACTATTCCAAATGACAAGACAGAGTAAAATCAAATGTTCCCAAAATGGGGAAGTAAACCTGAAAACTGATTCACAGAACTCGCAGTGCTAAGTCTCCCTGAGTAGTAGTCTGTACAGTATTGAATTAACCCTTTAATTCATAGTGTATCTGATCAGCTACATACCTTATTTCTTCAATTATCTCTCAAACTGATCAACATTTTACCACAAATTCATTTGTAGCTCCTTGTATACATAGTGTTACGTATGCTAGTAGCTTGTCCTAGAAATTATTATAAATTGTAA
Organism: Locusta migratoria; assembly: GCA_026315105.1. Taxonomy (NCBI): domain Eukaryota; kingdom Metazoa; phylum Arthropoda; class Insecta; order Orthoptera; family Acrididae; genus Locusta; species Locusta migratoria. The sequence goes on along the minus strand of CM048754.1, from coordinate 26,524,630 downwards.
AGTGCTAATGAATCATTTCGATAGTTGGCTGCATCAAGCTACTCCTAAGACGTGAGTTTGTCTACTTTACTATTCCTCCTTTGCCGTGTAAAAGTACTTAATCGCTTACTACTGTTGCATTATGAGTTACTTTCTGGAAAGATGAGTGGCATAATAGTGACATTTACTGCATCGAATACATTATGGAAGTTCTATATAGCTGACCTGCTATGAACTCCTTGTTACGAGTAGTGCATAATAATTTTAAGGATTTTTTTTTTTCAATAATTTTCTCAGTATATACACACTATACATTAATCATGGTAGTTTTTGTAGCTTCAAGTAAAAAAGTCATGCATTAAAGGGTTAAGCCTAGCCAGTGTGTGGTCCTTTGCCTTGTTTTCTGTATACGTTTGTCGAAATTTAATTTCTTGGCTGATTGGTGTTGACTTGAAAAACTTCGATTTACGTTATAGTAGTGGATATTGGGCCAGGGTTTAGAAGTTTCAAGTTCCACTGTGCCATACATCACCACAATTTATTTGTATAATCTAATTGTCTCCCTTATCTCTCATATAGTTTATTTATGTGAGGTAACGAATTGTTAAATTTGTATATTTATTCATCACAGGTGGATATGATTCATTACCTCCAGGTTGGGACTGTTACTTTGGTGCAATGAGGTACAAAAACTGTCTCGTGGAGCAGCTGAGAGCAACCTGGACCTTCAAGTCTGGGAAATGACAAATTAAATACCTTATGTGTTCCGTATTCTTTATACCGCGTCTGAGAAGTAGTCTTACAAAGGGTGTTTTGCTGGTAGTCTGTTGAAATCTTCTGTGCCTTACTTCAAATTGGTGTCGAGAGTCTTCTCTACAAGTTGACTGACTGGGAGGGAGACCTCCGCCATTTCTTCTCCTCCAGCCTCTGGTAAACCATCCTACATGAAAGGTTGAAGGCTGTGGTTGGTCCACTGGTTCAGAACCAGTGAAAATCTTCCAGCTGCCGGTTGACTACTACTTATAAACTTAAACAGTAACCATTTGTCTCCAGGCCTCTTTGCTTTACTTTGAGCCTTATACTTGGTGACTATTTCAGGTCTCCTTAGTCCACTGGGTCATCCACTTCATTAGGAAGGTAGTTGCTGACACACCTGGCTAAAAGTTTTAGTATACTCTCTCTCAATACAAACCATACAAGGCATGCAGACAGGATCATCAGATGCATTCAGGCATGTCGTACAGCGACTAGCCAACTACTGTCAGAGACTACCCAGTACGTGGATGCATGTAATACATTTGGCACTTTGTAAGACGTGACTGATCCTTCTCCAAGACAAAATTGTATCCAGAATATCATCTGCTTCTTTCTATGAGATTTTGTAGATCTGGTGTACAGTCTCTGCAACATGATACATCTTGGCCTTTCTTAGTAAGATTACTCTTTTATCCTGATTAAAAGAAATTTTGACTATATATGGAGTCTGATATATCGTCTTGGGTCATATATTGATGGCTGGCAATGAAAATGTAATTCCGTTTGTCAGTAACAATATTCAATTCCGTAGTATCGAGTGTTTGTTTTCTGACAAAGCATTAGGGCTCCCTGATCATTTACTTACATAGTTGCAGGAACAACTTGATTTCTTACCACTTTATATTAGTTTCAAGGTACCATTTTTGTCGGAAAATGTACGAAAATGGAATTAAGTGATTTTCATTGCCCACCATGGGGCATGTAAAATCTTCTTCCTTTCCAGTTTATCTATGTGGTTTGTCTTTTCGAAGTTCTCTCTCAGTTTTAATATATTAACCGCCTGTAGATTTATTAAATAATTGCCATAAGCTAATTTTATTGTTTACCTTAATCTGTTCTTCAGATGTTGGCTTTGGAGCATTTGGTAAATGCAGCTTCTGTGTTTGTCTTGGAAACTGGAGTAACTGACTTATTGCAGTAACTAAGTTTTCTTATTGGATATCATGAGATTGACCTTCCAACTGTGTGTGGACAAGTATAAACCCCAACCTATTATGCACTGAAAGTACCATGTGTAACCGTGCTTAACTGTGACAACTTGAGTGGCATTCTTCATTGCTACCTTACCTCTGAAGGGAGCTTCAGGTTCTATAAGCGTGGTACAACTGTCTTTGGATCCATCATTTAGTGCGAGTTACAACTGGCACCTCTTTCGTGGGGGTTGGCGTGGGAAAGCTAATGGCAGCTCATGCTAACAGTCCTGCCCCAGGACAAGGGCTGTCTTAGAGTAACACGTTTAGTCGGTGCTGCAAATACCGGAGTTCTCTCGGGTTGCCGTGTCACGGAGGATTTCACTCGTCTCTTCCTCGGCCAATTCCTCTGCAATTTCTCGTGTGGTGGATTCGCCTTCCTGTCAAAAAATAAGTTCGTCAGTGAAACCTGAGCACTAAACAGGAAGCCGTTAGTGCCTCAGATTGACTCGTAACGAGGAGCGAGTGTGCCACGAGCCCTCTACGACCCCGACGATCTGCGCATTTGGTGGACCGCGGCAGAGTGTGGAGGGGTGACGAGCCGTCGCTCGAATCCCCGGAGATGCCTCTACGCGGTTCCTGGGGTACCGTTGGCAGTAGGGGTCTGTCGGAGGGAGGCACGCGACGTCTGTGAGCAGTAAGATGGGCCGCGAGGGCCTGGAGGAGAACGGGAGGCCCCCCCAACATTCTCCTCCCTCAGGGGGTGGCGAGTCAGAATTCCTGGAAAGCAGCTGGAACTGGCCTTGGAAGGGACAGGTAAAATTCTGGTACTTGGGTATGGGGAAAGGTCTGTTAAACCTTGTAACCTAGAGAGCCCTTGTTCCCAGGGCACAATTTGTTGGCAAGAAGTCAAACCCCCGTGTAAAATGTACAGTTAGGGTGGATTATCAGATGTCCCAGTTTTCTGCTTTCTCACTAACTGTGGAGACCACTGAAGATACTGGTACTGCATTTCTGGAGCCCGAAGCTGCTATTGTGGCTACAAGGTGTACAATGATTTCAGAATGCTGCTCTGTCAGAATTTTGACAGCTATGATAAAACTAGTCCTGGACAGATAAATGTACTAAGAGGCAATTGCAATATGGAAACTTGTTCACATAAAGTTAGAAGTAAATACCATAGGACCAGTAAGAATATGACACTGTACAAGTGTTTCATTAAACTATTTTCTAATGAATACGCAATAGCAGTGTCACCCTCCAGCCACACCAAAGATGACGTGTCAAGAACATATTCAAAAAAGTCACCATAAGTGTTAATTAAACATAAACTTAAATGTAAATATTACAAATGGTCAGCAGAACTTTGAAAAATACATAAACCAAAGTGTGGACTAATTAAAAATTAACAATTGAGGATGCATTATTTTTGCAGTTAGTCATAACAAGATAGAAGATATTCAATAATCAGCTGCCGAAAGGAAAATTTTAATTGTAAATACATGGCCCCCATTCCTAAAGGAAAACCATGTCCACAAATGATGTTACATGATATTCCAAAATAAAAGTGCCAAGATGATATCTCTCTCTGTATAGTCAAAATTTCACAGCAGAGACACTGAAATTATTACGTAATTAATATGTATAGGTAAGCCCTTGCCCCGTGGCAGATTATTACAGTGTACTGACACTATCTTACGTTACTTTGCACTGAAGTGTCCAGGGTGGATCTGTGTGTGTGTAATTTCAGGACTAAGTATAACTAATATTAAGATGTACTGTCTGAGGTTGTACTTTCTCGATAAGCATCTGTTCATTGCCCTCGTTGATGTCATCGACTCTGTTATTGTGTTTCATATAGGCTTACCTTCTACATGGCTCATTGTTTTAATATACCTGATAAATGTTTCAGTAATTTGTATTCATTGTGCTTGGGATAAGGTCCTGTCGTGTCAAGAAATTAACCGTGCTGCTGATAGTATCAGTGTGCTCAATTTACATCTGGAAAGACTGTGTAGACTCGAGACTTAGCACTTGACAACCTCCTGTAGACTCAGCAGGTTGGCCACCTCCTATTTTCCAGTGCTTAGCTTGATGCTTGTTGTTTAATGCTACGCTGTTATTTTGTAAAGCTTGTGTAACTTGCCCATCCTCAAAACATACAGTGCAGCCCAATAGAATACGAGTTGGGTAAATTTTGATTAAGACTCGTAGTGCTGATAGTATGACAAAGGTTGCTGATACTCTAGCAACATTTCTCAGACCTCATCTGAACACAGTTCTGCGAGTGATAAAGGTTGGTAGATGTGCCTCTTTACCGGCCAGAAAATGTAGTTTTGATTTGTGGTATGTTCATGTAACTGATAGTGGTAGTCACATATCAGTGGAATATTTTCTTTACTGTGTCCACCAAAATATGTGACTATTTTTTTTTTTTTTTTTTTCATTCCCAGTATTTAAAAAATAATCTCTTAGAAATGCAGACTTGAATATTAGGTACATTTTACTTTCTTCAGTCTTGACTTAACTGTGCATCATTGTAGGAGTATAATTATTTTTAGAGTTTTCTCTTATAATTATTTTTAGAGTTTTCTCTTCTTGCTGGATCTCTAGTAGAAAATCTGCATTTGTAGTAACTATCTTTGCGCTGTTATCCACATTCACTAACTATAGATATGTTAATTGGTACATCCCAGATGATGGATCCACTGATGGATCTCTGAGGGCACCCTTTGCTCGTTTTCCTGGGTACCTTGTAATGTCTGTTTTCTCCTTTCCAGCCTATCATTCAGAAAAGAATGTTCACAAGACACATGGGATGCATAGTGAGCTAAAACAGCTATACTGATTAGTAATACAAATTTTATTTACTAACATTTACAAAGTTACGCAGTCTGTCTGTCTTCTCGCGGCGGCGTCTCCTTCCTCGATGCTAGCTGCACTGGGTCCTAGTGACTGCCTATTTAGGAGCAGAGTTCAGAGGTGCCCTTCCAGACACGTCGGCCTACATACAGTTGCTTGTAGAGGGCGCGCTTCGTTTCTCCCTCCAGGAGGTGCGGTGCCGGCGTGTGATTGGCTGCCGGTCATCCGCTGCCTTCTCCACGATTGTTCTCGTGCGTCTGGCGTAGGGCGCTGACTTTACGCCACAACAATTTCATTTTTATTGGTCACTTGATTCAGTACACACTTAAATAGTACACTGAATATAGGACAAGTCAAAATTTAGAAAATATCGGGACACACACACACACACACACACACACACACACACACACACACACACACAGAGAGAGAGAGAGAGAGAGAGAGAGAGAGAGAGAGAGAGAGAGAGAGCACATCTACAGATAACAATGATAATTTACAAGAAACAAGCAACACACTTTGGATTCAACCAAAATTACATACTCATATTTTACAATGCTATTTTCGATAATTAAAAAATGCACACATTCTCTTTACTCTTGTTTAGAAGGCTATTTTTTTATAGTTCAAAAATTCTTTTACAGAGTACAGAGTGGTAGACTTCCTTTAGTTTCATCATTTTGTGGGGGAGGGGGGGGTTCAGTTACAGAATGCTTCATTAACGTCCAAAATTACATGCAAACTTTGTTGCAGGTCCCTAACTACTCCCATTTTGCAATAATTGAAGCATAAATCTGGGTATTCTCACGTGGTGGCCTCTCATTATTTATGACGTAATATCTCCTAACCTATGTGTCGTACTCTTCTTTTTGGGTCACGAACCTTCATGGGCATACGGTGAACAGTCGAGCAAAGTTTCAGTGCAATCGAATGAATGGTTTATGAACGCATAGATGACATGCAAACATTCATTTTTATATGTGTAGGTAAAGGTGAAGCAGTGAATTAAAATTTGTGATGCGGCCGGGAATCAAACCTGGACGTCAATGCTTACTACGTCTAGTGGTAAGATGTCTGCCTAGTAAGCATGGAGGTCCGTGTTAGATTCCCGGCCGCATCACAAATGTTAATTCATTGCTTTACTTTATCTTTAATGTCTTTGACTTGCTTGAGACGAAAAACAGTCTAAAGGTTTGTGTATGTTTATTTACATTGATATAAAATTAATATTTTAACAGTAACAGGCCTGATGTCCGGTTCACAGGACGGAACATTGGCCGCGACAGCCGTGCATTGTGGCGACCGGGGGACCGAATGTCAAGTCAGCGGTTTGCAACTTAGTCGGGTGATGGTTAAAGTCGGAGGGGAAAGCCTAAAGATTTGGAATTTTATTTTTTTTTACTTTATTTCCGTACCATGTTGCTAGGGGAGGAGCGCCAATCTGTACAACAGATTACAATTCCACAGACCTCACAATGTTGGTCAATACAGTATTCACTCAAGTCTACTGATCTGTGTGCAATTTTGTTCTTAATATAAATAACCACCCCAGCTTCATCTAGAGAATGTCTACAGTAATGTGCTACTAGGTTGTAGTTATTCAGTTTCAGCATATAAGAACAAAGTTTCATAAAATGTTCACTAATACAGATTACATTAGCATTATAAATACAGTCCTTATATAAAATGTTAACCTATAGGTCATCTAGTTTACTTAACAGACCTTGGATGTTCTGATGGATAACTGTTGGATTATTAACACTGACTGGAGATTTGAAGTGGTTGTTTGGGTTAGTCTCGTTTAAAGTAATAACATTAGGCTTTTGTGGAGGTGTAGTTATGATACAATTTTCCGTTCCTTGGGATGTTACCATAAAAATTCACTGCTTACTACAGACTTTTTGAGCCTGCGGCTCCTCCTTCCTTCAGGTGGCACTTCTCCTTGGGTTGGTTAGGAATTCTCGTCTGCTGGCTGCTCCAATGATTCTGCTACAGCTGTCATTGACACTCCAGGTGCTAATGATGTTGGATCATTTGGACTCGAAACTATTCTTGATGCCAGCATATCTTGCTGAGGTGAAGATAGAGTAGCCTCTTCTGCTTGTGAGACTGATGCAATCTTCTCATCGTCTTCTGGAAATGTTGCTAGATAAATTCTGGATACCGTTAAAATTTCTTGGACTGTTGAAGCAAAAACAGTTGTTGCTTCTTGTACTACTGTTGCAGCTGCAGTTGACGTTTGGATGACATTTCCACAATTTTACTACAGAGAAGTTTCTTGCCCTTTCTGCTGAGGTGCAATCCATGTCTTGTAAAGCTGTTTCTTTGTAGGAAGTCGACAGGCAGAAACTGAGCATTTGGATGCTGTTTGCATATATTTTGGAATTGTTTATTAGCTTGGATTATTACTTTGTTAACACAAGTTTCATATATAAGATCATGTATAGTCATTTGTATTTGTAGACAGAGCTTTTACGTTTTTACCAATTTCGTGCATGGGTGCTCCAGGTTTTACGTAACTGCAAACATTAACATTGTGATCTTCTCGTAATATTTTTGCCAATCCACGTCCGTGACTATCGGAATATATGCTTACGCTGAGGGAATTCTTCGCTGCCTTTCTCAACTTAATTATACACACACATTTATCAGGCAATACAGCAGCAAGAGTCTTCAGTATTTCCAGTATCTTCAAGGACACTGTCGTCAAAGTGACATTCAATAATCGTTTCAGATTCGTTTGGCAGTCAACAAGTAAACTGTTTAGCCCAAATATACACAGCACAACTTTCAATTGGTGAAGTATTAGATACACAATTTCCATAGTAATAAATGCCTGAAGATTTTCTATCTAACATTTCATTTTGGTCTTGAGAAGAAGTTTCCTTACACTAGATTTTCTTTGATACTTTGTGTCTCATTTTCATAACTTGCGTTGTATTTGACAGGAAATTTGAATTAGGCACACTTGAGCCCCTGTTGACAAGTATACTGTGTAGCTCGGAATTTTCATTTCTTAGGTGCGAAATCTCACTTCTTAGTATGTCCACAAATTTTTGCAAATCGAAAAAACATTTTCACTATTTATCTAATACAGTTTCCAATTAAACCTGTTTTTGGTGCAGAACTGTAACTTTATTAACTGGATCACTGCCCACCACCACACCTGACGCCATCTTGATTGGATAGTGAAACAGGTATAGTTCGTCCCTGTACCCTGGATGGTCTCCTCTATCAATGGATGTTTTTAGGGACTTCCAGAGTCTCACAGTATTTTGAGTACGGACGGAAGGGTTTCTGAGGACACACTCAACCGAGTGTTTAACAAACTTGTGATCGAACCATTCCCCCTTCAGGGACTTGTAAGACGAGAATCCGTCAGTGATGATTTTAGTATCTGGTAATATCAAATGTTTTATCAATCCTACGAGTGTCTTCTTCCACTTTGGTAGTACACGGATGATGAAACTCTTACGGGATTCTCGTTCGATCCCGCCAAAGACCCACAATTGTTCCACCTCGTTCTTCAGAGGTCTGCCACGTGCAAATTTCCTGGTGCAGATATGGGATTCATCAATCTTCACAACTTCATTTGGGCCACCAATGGGAACGCTATCCTATGACGTAGCAAACTTCCCTACAAAAGCCATAATAGTCACAAACGGATCTCAGAGATAAACCAGTTTCGGATGCTGCGGCCTCTTGCTTATACTCAGAATCTAGCACACAACTGAAATAACTCTTGTCTACTCATATTTTGCTATTATCAAACCATGTTTTCTTCCTTATTGACAAGAGTTTCCTACAATGTTTACAGTGCATTAAAATTACTACTTTTAATTGAAATAAAGAGACATCCAGGACAGAAACAATCGCTGACGTTACTAACTACCAACTGACCGGCAGCGGTGTGTAGCGAATAGCGGAAGAATTACAGGCATTGGTCATCGCTCTCGTAGGCAATCTATCCTGGACTTACCCTATATTATACATTCATTTAAAAAAAAAATAGTAACAGCCATCCTACCCTTGCTTCTTGGGATAAAACTTGACCCGTGGCCTTGAAAACCCGAAGGTTAATATTGCATATTGAGCTTTTTGGTATTTTGCAAATACATAGCGTCGAAAAGGAATCCCCAGTGACCAAAAATAGGAGTGTCCTGATCCTCTGGCGGAATTGCTTCCCGAAAGGTTATGTTGGTTCTAGACACGAGAGGAGCCAAGAGAGACAGCAAACTACTGAAATCCTCCATATATTAGGATGAATAATTTTTGAAATACGCGCCGTCTTCTAAAGTTAATTCTTTGACAAGCATTGTGTAAGCTCCACGAGTATCACGTTTGCGAAGGAAGCCAACATCTGCGTTTCCTCCGTTTTTCTTCTTTCAACTTCCGAAAGAGCAAGCAGACCCGCACATAAAAATGTAAAACCTTCGTAATCGTCGTAGGAAGTCATTGCGATCACAGGTACAAATTGACAGGTGTAAACGCGCGATCATACATGTATGAGGACACTACTTGTCAACTCGTACAAGTCGCGATACATTTCCCGAAGTCGCATACATGTACGGAACCAAATCCCAGTGTAAACGTACCTTAACAGCAACTAGTGTCACCAGATCGTGCATGGTTACAATTTATAAACCACATCAAACTATTGTAAATGACGAGAATCTCACAATGGACGCAAGTGTGAATGATTAAGACTTAACTGAAATTGCAGTAGAAACAAAATCCCCAAGTCAACATAGAGAAACTGTACTTTATGCATTCCATTTACACTTACTGAGAAATATTGCTCAACAAATATTGAACAGGTATGAATTTGACGTTAGAAAAATAAAACAAATTTGAATTAAGTCTTTTATTCAGCAGTCTGCCAAAGATATGTCAGCTTGCTCCAGTACACACTTTACAATATTATTGGTTAACAGTGCATCATGCAATGCATCAGTTATCACTCTTTCTGTTCTACTCACTGCTGCTTCGCCACATTTTTCTTTTATACGAAGTAACATTGATGTAACGTAGTAAGCAGTTATTACCGAGTGTTCCGCTGTACGTTGGTCTTGTAAGCGAGACAGCTTCCTCCATTGTTTTGGATGCCTTGACTACAACTTGTTCTAGATGAACAGATTTTCTCTTTTTTGTTCTTGGAAAAGACCAGGATGCACTTGATGTTGATCCAACATTTGCGCTTTCCAGCACGCCCTGTTACAAAAAGTCACAAAATCACTTGACACAATCAAATTTAAGGGGCAAACTAAAAGAATGGTATCACTAGATCGACAAATTCTCTGAAAACACAGAAAGACAAAAAATGAGCCAATTAAGTGGATAGCTGCAATTAAGGAGCTGGTGCAACTCAGCCAGATGTAACAAATACAAAAACCATTCAAACTGCTCGTGGGTCAGAAGGCAAAGAGTGCAAACTTTAATGTAATTAACCACATCACTGCTTCCTGCAGTATTCCTAAACTAATACAGCATACAATAATGTAATGCAGACTTGATAAATTTCAAGGTTACACAAAAATAATGTAATGTATAAAATATATATATCTCATAATGAATACTTCAACCATTTCAACCATTTCAAAAATTTCATACAGTTCAACCATTTCAAACATTTCACACTCTTCAAACATTTCACTCTCTTCAAACATTTCACTCTCTTCAAACATTTCACTCTCTTCAAACATTTCACTCTCTTCAAACATTTCACTCTCTTCAAACATTTCACACTCTTCAAACATTTCACTCTCTTCAAACATTTCACTCTCTTCAAACATTTCACTCTCTTCAAACATTTCACTCTCTTCAAACATTTCACTCTCTTCAAACATTTCACTCTCTTCAAACATTTCACTCTCTTCAAACATTTCACTCTCTTCAAACATTTCACTCTCTTCAAACATTTCACTCTCTTCAAACATTTCACTCTCTTCAAACATTTCACTCTCTTCAAACATTTCACTCTCTTCAAACATTTCACTCTCTTCAAACATTTCACTCTCTTCAAACATTTCACTCTCTTCAAACATTTCACTCTCTTCAAACATTTCACTCTCTTCAAACATTTCACACTCTTCAAACATTTCACACTCTTCAAACATTTCACACTCTTCAAACATTTCACACTCTTCAAACATTTCACACTCTTCAAACATTTCACACTCTTCAAACATTTCACACTCTTCAAACATTTCACACTCTTCAAACATTTCACACTCTTCAAACATTTCACACTCTTCAAACATTTCACACTCTTCAAACATTTCACACTCTTCAAACATTTCACACTCTTCAAACATTTCACACTCTTCAAACATTTCACACTCTTCAAACATTTCACACTCTTCAAACATTTCACACTCTTCAAACATTTCACACTCTTCAAACATTTCACACTCTTCAAACATTTCACACTCTTCAAACATTTCACACTCTTCAAACATTTCACACTCTTCAAACATTTCACACTCTTCAAACATTTCACACTCTTCAAACAATCTGAAATGTATTTTATATGCGTCAATATATACAGCAGTATATAAATGAATTTTCAAGCTGTCTTTTAGAAAAATATACCTGATTAGTGGGTATATTAAATTTAAACCTGAAGGTCTTCTCCTGATAAGGAATGAATTCATGTAATGTGAGGCTTCTTTATGTAACATGAGGGGGTTCTTTTTTCCCTACAAAAGAAAGGCTTCTGGTCTACAGTGATAAAACAATTAGGAAATACCCTCCCCAGAAAATGTTACTACAAACACTAGCACTATGTAGAAATATTATAAACACAAGAAATACATCACGAAGTGTGCTTGACAGAGAATTAACCACGAAACATACATGTCTGTTGCCTACAAGTAATGAATACGAAAAATAACTTACTTGGCACACACCTTCAACTGTTGCCTGTGAAACATTGTCATAAAAATAATCATGTTCTTGGTGAATATTATTTCGCCCCTCATCGGCAGCCACGTTCGAATCTAAAAACGACACGAGCGGGAACCAATATACGGAAGGCTTGTATACATCGCTTGTACCCGCTCCGCTTCCTTTACTTCTTGAAATCTGTAGAGAAAATGCAATGTAGTAAATATAGTTCATATAGTAAAATGACAAGAAACTGTAAGTTTCATGGACTTACTTTTAACTTCTCTGCCAAAATACTGGCTCCTCAATCAGTTTATAGCAACCGCGGTTTCCTGATATGCATCCAATCTTTTGTTTCTATTTTTATGCTTTGTGTTATGTAACATCTCGAACTCTTCGTATTTCGCTATAATCGATGTGGTCTTTTCCACGCACCATGTGCACTTTTTTTTATAGAAGAGCACCTACTACAGTGTCAAAGATTTTATCAAACAGCTTTTATTAAAGTACTTTGGCAAAGATCTTTTACAGTCTAATATATACAGTCGCGACCAAAGACCTATATAAACAACATAGACTGGCCACAGTGCTGCCATAGTTGAAGCCAATTGGAAAGGTTGCCGCCATCTTTGAGAACGTCAGTGCCACACAAGGTGTTACTGGGCGACTGCTAACAACTGAATCATAAGCTTTATATTAATCACTGCCAGTCACGATTTTTCCTCAATTTCTGGGCGACGCATTTCGGAAAGTAATTCCCAATACGAATAGCATTTCTCGTTTACTACTGCATCCTAAGTGTAATGTTTACAGTTGTCGAACTGCTTCATTATTTGATGTTATGATAATGTCAGTAATCGTTTGTATTTGCCGACATATCTTCCCTATAAATACAGGTGAATTTCTTTAAAATATTTAATTACATTTATTATGCCTATGGTTCAAATGATGTTTCATGCTTTGAAATACATTCCGTATTTATCAAGCTCTCCACAGTTTGACGTTTCCTTGGTACTCTCCCTACAGCTTTTGGTTTCTGTAAGTTCCCAGGAAACGAAAATAGTGTTGGAATGGCATTTGCAAGTAGCCGCTTTCGATCGGTGGTAGCATCCATAACTTTTCTTCGAAATGACAAGAGCATATATTTGTAACTACACTTCGTAGACTGCCACTTATCACGCCTCATACTGGTTACCCATTGGGTTAGAAACAACGTGTTTTTCGAAAGAAATGTGTATAAAGAATAGTTTAATTACAGTTCACATACCTAGGCTACTTATCCAATGGTTAATACACTTTTTTACACTATATAAAGAACTGTAATTACATTAAAACACACCAGATACATCCGTCCTCTGCCTAGGTTTTTCAAAAATGTTAAAATGTTTGTATAGTCTATGGGACTTAACTACGTGGTCATCAGTCCCTAAACTTACAAACTACTTATGAACTACTTACGAACTAGGACGGCACAAATATCCATGCCCGAGGGGAATTCGAATCCCCGACTGTAGTGGCCGCACAGACTGCGACTGGAGCGACTCAGTCCCCTCGGCCACCGCGGCTGGCTAGTCTTCCCATTTCTATGGCATGTCTGAAGGGGCATTCAACACAAACACTAGCACCATGTGCTTTTACCTAAGAGTATTTCTGCTGTTGGTTTTTTGTTTGGTATTTTACAGATATATGCCTGTGGCAACGACGGCTCCTCCTCCTCTGCTCATCTATTAGAAATCCCTAATCTCCTAAACTAAGATTGCACTTGAGATTGCGATGTATCTTTTTTCCGTGATCTGATTTTGATGAAATCGTGCCTGTTTGTTGCCTCAATCTGAGCTCAGATGTCCTGCGGTGTTTTTGTTTGTTTTACAGAAACAAATGATTTTTCTCAATCTTCTTATTGGAAGGCCCACTAGTCTCTGGTAACTGAAGTGAACAACTTCTGTCATTCTTCACGACTTTTCCCAGAAGATTTGTTGTATCTGTAAGAATTTCTTTCCATACATGATCAGGAAGAGATGCACCTTGTACATGATCAAGAACCCTCTGCAACTGCGACACCATTTCCCTGCACTCTCCTGAAGATTGCTTGTGTTCAGTGCGTTCCATCCTAATATTATGTATAGTAGCTTCAATGTTGCTTTCCAAAGCAGCTTCGTGTTTTTGTGACTGAGATTTCTTTTCGAAAATTAATCAAATCTAGCCACAGCATTTATGTGCTTACAGATATTGCAATGTACAACACAATTCATACAATTGCAGCTGTAGTCATGAATGCAAATGTGGCAACTCTTAGAAATTAAGTTGCAAGTTTCATATGTACAGTTCTTTGGAAGTTTTCGCACAACATACACAGCTTCATCAGACTGCACCAAATACTCCCCACTTTCACAGCTTCCTATCTCCAAGTTGTGCTCTAAGCACACAATATTATTCTGAAGTATCTCCTGTCCTTTCCTGTGGGACAAATGGATTGATTTTAGTCTCCCACCCAAGGAACCCTTCGCTAATTTCACAATCCTCTCACAAGTCTTATGACGCACCAATTGCAACAGACAACTGATGCAGCTGTCTACTCTCTTATTGTTTCTCCCCTGAAAGTATGTGTACTTTAGTACCTTATGCAGGCTTTCCAAGTGCATATTTGTATTTATTACTACATTCTCCCTATAACAATACGCCCATACTTCAGCCCGCTTAGCGTAATATTTCTTAAAATATTCCCAAACTCTTCTGTTTCTTTACAGATTGTTAAGAGCTCCTTCAACATATCGACAAAGGTATCTCTGTTTGGCTTGTAAAGCAGTGTGGTGATAATTTTGCACACTATGCCTTTTGGTTCATCACGTTACAGATTGTTTTGCCAGTTTTTCTCAACATGTTATGCACAAAAAAGAGAGAGAGAGAGAGAGAGAGAGAGAGAGAGAGAGAGAGAGAGAGAGAGAGAGAGAGATACTGCCCTACTGGCCCCATAACATCACGCCTTGCATTGATGTATGCAGGTGCATCATCTGACGTAAAAATTTTCACAAATATTGTCCCACGATTTTGCTTTATTGGACTAAAAAATGTATGCATGGCAGTATAGTCAGTTTTTGTACTTCAACAAAAACAAACAGGAAACCCAGATCCAAATTCATCAATGACCAGGAGAGTAGTAAGATAAAATCATATACTGTAGTTCCAAGAGTTGAATCTATGCAAATACAGCTATTTCTGCCAAAACGTTTTAACATCTTCAGTTGCATAGACATCATGATGACCAGCATGAAGCCCTTTTGGTCAAGTGTGTGGTGTTCGCTTTCTTGCCGTTTGTAAAATAGGACACTATCACCCTCAGCCTGCATTCTGTTCAGTGAGATCCACACTGACTGAATCTGATGAATGCAGCTGTTCTTTTCCAATCTTGAAAGACTGATCCACATTAATGATGAATCCTCTTAAATGATTCATTAACTATCCTATCCCGTATGTCCTTCAGTATCCTCTCAACTGTTATCCCAGCCCTTCGGTTTTCTGGGGGGAAAAGAAACAATTTTATATGCAGTGAATTTTTTAAAATATTACTGCAAAATATGAATACATATAGGCCATATTTATAATTTTGTACAATACCTGCTATGCTTTCATGCTATTCTGGAGTTAAACGCAACATTCCAAGATCAGGTAACTGATTTGAGGGACCATGGTGACTTTTAAAATACGGAACTTCAACCACGCCACCAACTCCTTCCATGGCATTCATAATGGATGGGCAGGCTGTGCCAGTTTTTGTGGAACCTTGAGCTTTCAAAAATATTTCTCTCACTTTCTGGGATTTTTGGGGTATACTCTCCTGACATGTGGCAGATGTAATAAGTTTTCATGCCCATTGTACCTGCCTTTGGAGCAGTTTTCTTAATATAATAGGACACAGTCTTCTGCTCCTTTTTTTCCCCAGTTTTTAAATTCTGCGAACAAATTAAACAATATCAACACAGCATGCATACCTCTCTTTTTCAATACAAATCAAATTCATTACAAATGCAGGTAGACTTTCATAAATGAACCATCTTTTAGTGAAAACTACTCAAAGCATATGGAGCTTTCCTTGCATACTATTTCCAGACTTGATCCCTGTGAAACTGAGCTCCAGATTTTTTAGTTTTATATTTAATTTCATAGCTTTTCTTTTTTTTTAATAGTGACAGTGTAAGAACTATTTCTGATGACAACATACACACAAAAGCTGACTTTGAACAGTAAGTAACAGTAAAACATCTTAGTTATGTGGCTAGATCTTAAAGCAGGTGTTGTAGATCGTGATATTAGTATTAACGTTTGAGATTACGTGAAGAAATAGTTTTAAATCTTCAGTAATGTCTCGTGTAATACCGTTTTGCAGTGTAACATATTCAAATAATTAACTGGTGTAGTTTTATCTTTGCAAAGTTTGAACTTTTTAACGATGTAATGATATTTAGTAAAGATGTTTTTTATTAAAAACATTAAGCAAATCCTATTATGTTATTGACATACTTAAAATGTAAATGAATAGGAAAAATAATCTTGTAATGTTTAAATAATACCATGTTGATGATACATGGCTTGACACAATTGTATCAATGAAACATCGTGTAGTAAATTCCAAAATAACAGGAAATGGAGCAAGCACATAAGGTCAGTTAAAAATTTATCACAGCTGTAAAGGAGCTCTTATTTGTGAGGCAGACTCCTTCTTAAGTAAGTTGTTATAGTGCTTAGGCTGTCCACTAAATTGGATGAAAGGAAATACACTGAAGAAATTCTGAGGGGTGCTATAGTTTTGAAGTTAGTCAGTTCAAACAGAGGGATCCATTTTGCTCATTAAATGAGTGTCATAACAAAAAATAAAAATGAAAAACATGCTTGTTGTGAGTGACTTGTACTAGTTAAGAGCATATGAAACGAACCTTTAACACTGGTACATAGAACTCAAAACAGGCAATTTTTGACTCCTCATTATTATTATTATAGATTCTTTTCTTGTTGTGAACAAATTTATTTTTATATTGAAATTTTGTCAGTATTTAAGTGTCCTAATTAATCTGCTTTGCTATTCAGTTAAACTACACAAAATGTAATGTAGAAACATTAGTTGTAAAAACCTTAGATACTATAAGGGACCTTACTTTCATTAATGACACAACTAAAATCGCAGTTACAACAATGAAATCACACAGTTATGCCATTTAATAATGGTTGCTATGTTTTTGAGTCTGAGGTACAATCCTGAATAATATGATTAAAAGCTCTAATGATTTATGCAACCTGTTAATGTATAATCAAAAAGACCAAAACAAGAAATTTAACAAAAAGATTGCAAGACAAAATAAATAACAGAAAGTAGAAAGACTCATTGACAGTGTTAAGAAGGAAAAATTATGCTACATCATAAAATTCAATTTTATGTTAAAGATACTCATTAGGTACTGTTTTTCTAACTGTAAAACTTATCCAAAGTTAGTTGTTATCTAAATCTAAACTTTTCACCTTTGTCAGTAGGGGAAAGGCACTTCCTTTTTCTCTTGTTTAGGCACCTAAATAATTATGAACACATAAATTTACTTTTTTTTTTTTTTTTTTTTTAAAGAGTGGAGCCCCTCCACGCTCGCACTAGCATGGTGACCAACTCAATAGTTCTACTGTCACCTCTGCATGTGTTAATGTTTTAAATGTAGGAGTCACAGGAGCGGGTACTGTGATGTATGCCGTACGTGTGGGTAAGATTACCCATTAATACGGTCCATCTGGATGATAGAAGTGGTCGAAAGCTTTTGAAACGAGCGGTTTTAAGGGCAGAGGGAAAAAAGTGCCAAGGCAAATGCCAAGGGAAAAAAACCTCTGCGATAGTCAGGAGCGGGTAGTAAGAGCAGTAGCGGATTCTTGCTATCTGCGACAGATCATGCAAGGGTTTGGTTATGTTAGTTTTGGGTATCGTGTAAGCTCGGTACCATTTTCATTGCGTGTTTGTCATAAGTTTGTCAATCCGGTTTGCTGAGTCGCCCCTCTGCAGCTGGAACTGGCGGTGTCTCCTGGTCCATCATCAGCGGCGGCTGGCTGCAACAATCAAGATTGGCAGGCAAGTGATCGATTTTTGTGATCGGCCTCTAAGTTTATAGGTTTAGTGTGGGATTTGTTTGTGTTTCGTGTTTGTTCACGTTCCCTGCGGCTGCCGGTTTGTCGGCGGTAATTGCTCATCTGGCATTGCCAGTCAGTTTTGCTGCGAAGCAGGGGTTCTGTGAGCGATGATTTGGTTTGTGTCTATAAGGTTTACCATAGGTGTTTATCTATTCCTGACAAAGAGTGTTTTTGGTCGGTTGTGTTTCCACCTATGGTTGTGGTCGTAGTTGCCCAGATTGAGGATGAAGGGGTTGTTCGAGTGTCTAGCATTTTTGTACAGTCGTGCGGCGTGTTTTTTGAATACCTCCGTGAGAGTATCAAGGCGGTATTCTCGGTGAAGGTCCGCTGTGCGCGTGTAGCGTGGAGCATTGCTTATGATGCGTAGTACCTTGTTCTGAATGAGCTGCAAGCGGTGCAGCCGTGTCGGTGCTGCGTAAGCCCAGCACGGAGCACCGTACGTCATCAGCGGTCTAACAAGTGTCATGTATGTGTTCCTCGACACCCGTCTGTTTAGTTTACTCTGCCTGTTGAGCATTGGGTAGAGTTGTTTGAGCCTCGCGTTTGCCCGGTTGGTCATGTGTTGTATGTGGTCCCCCCATGTGAGTTTCCGGTCCAGCCAGACACCTAGGTATTTGACTTTCTCGCAGAAACGTATTGGACGTGTATGTAGTGTAACTGGTCTGCAATGTTGGTGTTTGTGCAGGTGTTTCGGTCTTCTAGTGAACAATACTGCTTCGCACTTGCCGAAGTTTACTTTTACACGCCATTTCTCCAGCCAAGGCTCTGCAGTATTGAGTGCGGTCTGTAATCGTGAGTTAATGTTTGACGGCTTCCAATCTTGCGCTAGGATGGCGGTGTCATCCGCGTAGATTGCGACCGTCGTGTTATGTGTGGTTGGAAGGTCGTTGATGTAGAGGTTAAACAGGAGGGGCCCCAGGATGCTGCCTTGGGGTACTCCCGCTTGTATACCGTGTGCATAAATTTACTACCTGATTCTCTCTTCCCTTGCATTTTTTGTGATATCTGTGGGAAGTCTGCAGTGACATTTTTTATACCACTTTTTGAGCTCTTACAGTCACAAGTTGATACCTGTTCAGAATATTCTTTTTGAGGTGGTAAGTAATGTTAAGTGTATTCTGAAAATTGTTTTATCTCTGTAGTTGGACATTTCTCAGTGCTCTGAAGCATTACTGATGATTGGGGAAACAAGCTTAAAAAATCCACCATGCTGCTGTACACTGCACTTGCAAACTTGCATGGGTGTACGGGATGAGTAGATAAACTTATCAGCTCTTCTCAGTTTTGTCTTATTGACTCTAGTTGGCATCCACCCTTCAATTGGCCCACTTCAGTTTACGTTAGTAACACTAAAAGTGGGCCTTTGCGATCGTCTTTTGACAGCTCAAAATTTAAATGAAAATAACAGCTTAACTATTCATCTGACACACTTATCTTCTTTTTTTGTCACTAACGGCCGAGAAGTTTATGCCGACGATGTCTAAACTGTGCATTTTCAACTTTTCACGGCTTAAGGAGTAATCAAATTTCGGGCATGCAACCGTGCAAATTCTACGTCTTCCACTAATATTTCGGCCGCGTATCGTCCGGCCATCTTCATACGGAGTCCACGACTGCCGACAAGTTGCCAGGCGCAGCCTTAAGCCCATTTTAAACGATCAACGAACTTGTAATAGATTGATAACAAGTTGCGTTAATGGCGGCCGTCAGTCGTTTGAACGGCTGCACTAGTATGATCGCGCTAGTATCGAAGCGCATAATTATAACGATAAAGAAATAGGGCCCGTTCTAAATTCGGTACGGTGTAGTGGGTTCACAGATACAGCAAAGGACCTGGAAGAGCAATTGAATGGAATGGACAGTGTGCTGAAAGGTGCATATAAGATGAACATTAACAAGAGCAAAACTAGGGTAATGGAGTGCAGTGTAAGTAAATCAGGTGATGCTGAAGGAATTAGATTGGGTAACGAAGCAATAAAGGAGGTAGATGAGTTTTGTTACTTGGGCAGTAAAATAACAAATGATGGGCGCAGTACAGAGGATATAAAATGCAGAATGGCAATGGGTAGAAAAGCGTTTTTGAAAAAGAAATTTGTTAACATCGAATATTGCTTTAGGCCTAAGGAAGTCCTTTCTGAGGGCATTTGTATGGAGTGTTGCCTTGTATGGGAGTGAGACATGGACGATAAACAGTGCGGACAGGAAGAGGATTGAGGCTTTTGAAATATGGTGCTACAGAAGAATGCTGAAGATTAGGTGGGTGGATCGCGTAACTAATGAGGTACTGAACAGAATTGGGGAGAAAAGAAATTTCTGGCATACCTTGACTAAAAGAAGGGATAGATTGGTAGGACACATTCTTAGACATCAAGGAATTATGAATTTAGCGTTGGAGGGAAGTGTGTGGGGAAAAAATCGCAGGGGAAGACCAAGAGATGAATACAGTAAGCAGATTCAGATGGATGTAGGTTGTCGTTCTTATATGGACATGAAGAGGCTTGCTCAGGATAGGGTATTGTGGAGAGCTGCATCAAACCAGTCTCCGGACTGAAGACCACAACAACACAACAGTGGGTTCACTGAGCATGCTAGTAGCTGTCAGCTGCAGTCATCGCTCAAGTTAGTCCGCCATTTTCCTTCGTATTTACGTATATTTTGTGTTATGTCGAAATTTATGATCAGAATGTACTACAAAATGTATTTCTAACTATGGCATTCACAGTGTTCGTCACCAAACCGTCACCTAACGTCAACGTCACGTTAAGCTTTCTCTAGAAGATTGTTTTGATTGAACAGTCGTCTAGTTAACCTATTTTCGTCACGCGATTTTCATATGGTTTGCACATAAATTTGTCTTATTAATCTTTAGTTTATTATTATACTTCGGTTTAGCGGTAAATTGCAAATGTTTAATGACGACTTAAATATTTATCTTGATTATTGTCTTCCGAAAAGCGAGGTCGTACATCTGAAACCGAAAAATGGTTTGTTTTGCAATATCGTATCAGAAAAGACTGAAGCCTATTGTTTATTTGAATAAGATTGTAATTTGATGATGCAAGTTTCATTAAATAGCATTTTAAATGAAAGTCAGTCCAAATGAAAGACAAAAATTCAGTTGTGCATGACGTTATTAACAATGTCAGTGGGCAAATCTTAGTAGATAAAGTAAAGGTCTATTTATGCTCTTATAAATATTGCTTGATGTGTTCATAAGTTTATTTTTTTCGCTTGAAAATATATGTGAATGTTTTGAAATGTTGTTTCACTTCCCAGAACTTTACCACACTAAGTTGACAAAAAACATAGATTGCAAGGTTTTCTTTGGCCGTCAATAACATTTAGCGTTGTTTCCTCAATCCCAGTACTAAACTATGACTTACTACATAACAAATCGCCTGTTATAACCTCACTTTCAACATCGAATATTAATGTTCGTTTACGTTTATAATCTAAACACGCTGCCACAAGATCTTGCATGAGTTTGTAGTTCAGGGCTAGTATGCAAGGAGTGCCTCAGTAGACTACTATCTTGTTCACCTTCGTTCATCGTTTAAAAAGGGCTTTATATACACAATTGCGGCGACACTGCGCATGCGCGTCTCAGATGCGAGTGCGACTCATTGCAGCCGGGCTCCGCACCAAGGCTGGATGCTGATTGGCTAACGTTCATGACGTCATAGAGCCTTACGAGAATGAAACTGCTGCCATCTGTTGACAGTAGGGATGGGCTAAACAGCGATTTTTCGATATCAGTGATTTCTGTGACTGCTATTTTTATATATCTGTGATTCTTAGTTGCGATTTGTCACTGTTTACAATCGCACTGTACAAATCCTCGACATGTATCACTCCGCACTCAAACTGCGATTTCGGTGACTCTGAATGCTACTTCTGCTACTGATATTGCTACATTGCTACTTCTGCGATTTCTGCTACTGATATTGCTACTTCTGCTACTTCTGCGACTTCTGCGACTTCTGCGACTTCTGCGACTTCTGCGACTTCTGCGACTTCTGCGACTTCTGCGACTTCTGCGACTTCTGCGACTTCTGCGACTTCTGCGACTTCTGCGACTTCTGCGACTTCTGCGACTTCTGCGACTTCTGCGACTTCTGCGACTTCTGCGACTTCTGCGACTTCTGCGACTTCTGCGACTTCTGCGACTTCTGCGACTTCTGCGACTTCTGCGACTTCTGCGACTTCTGCGACTTCTGCGACTTCTGCGACTTCTGCGACTTCTGCGACTTCTGCGACTTCTGCGACTTCTGCGACTTCTGCGACTTCTGCGACTTCTGCGACTTCTGCGACTTCTGCGACTTCTGCGACTTCTGCGACTTCTGCGACTTCTGCGACTTCTGCGACTTCTGCGACTTCTGCGACTTCTGCGACTTCTGCGACTTCTGCGACTTCTGCGACTTCTGCGACTTCTGCGACTTCTGCGACTTCTGCGACTTCTGCGACTTCTGCGACTTCTGCGACTTCTGCGACTTCTGCGACTTCTGCGACTTCTGCGACTTCTGCGACTTCTGCGACTTCTGCGACTTCTGCGACTTCTGCGACTTCTGCGACTTCTGCGACTTCTGCGACTTCTGCGACTTCTGCGACTTCTGCGACTTCTGCGACTTCTGCGACTTCTGCGACTTCTGCGACTTCTGCGACTTCTGCGACTTCTGCGACTTCTGCGACTTCTGCGACTTCTGCGACTTCTGCGACTTCTGCGACTTCTGCGACTTCTGCGACTTCTGCGACTTCTGCGACTTCTGCGACTTCTGCGACTTCTGCGACTTCTGCGACTTCTGCGACTTCTGCGACTTCTGCGACTTCTGCGACTTCTGCGACTTCTGCGACTTCTGCGACTTCTGCGACTTCTGCGACTTCTGCGACTTCTGCGACTTCTGCGACTTCTGCGACTTCTGCGACTTCTGCGACTTCTGCGACTTCTGCGACTTCTGCGACTTCTGCGACTTCTGCGACTTCTGCGACTTCTGCGACTTCTGCGACTTCTGCGACTTCTGCGACTTCTGCGACTTCTGCGACTTCTGCGACTTCTGCGACTTCTGCGACTTCTGCGACTTCTGCGACTTCTGCGACTTCTGCGACTTCTGCGACTTCTGCGACTTCTGCGACTTCTGCGACTTCTGCGACTTCTGCGACTTCTGCGACTTCTGCGACTTCTGCGACTTCTGCGACTTCTGCGACTTCTGCGACTTCTGCGACTTCTGCGACTTCTGCGACTTCTGCGACTTCTGCGACTTCTGCGACTTCTGCGACTTCTGCGACTTCTGCGACTTCTGCGACTTCTGCGACTTCTGCGACTTCTGCGACTTCTGCGACTTCTGCGACTTCTGCGACTTCTGCGACTTCTGCGACTTCTGCGACTTCTGCGACTTCTGCGACTTCTGCGACTTCTGCGACTTCTGCGACTTCTGCGACTTCTGCGACTTCTGCGACTTCTGCGACTTCTGCGACTTCTGCGACTTCTGCGACTTCTGCGACTTCTGCGACTTCTGCGACTTCTGCGACTTCTGCGACTTCTGCGACTTCTGCGACTTCTGCGACTTCTGCGACTTCTGCGACTTCTGCGACTTCTGCGACTTCTGCGACTTCTGCGACTTCTGCGACTTCTGCGACTTCTGCGACTTCTGCGACTTCTGCGACTTCTGCGACTTCTGCGACTTCTGCGACTTCTGCGACTTCTGCGACTTCTGCGACTTCTGCGACTTCTGCGACTTCTGCGACTTCTGCGACTTCTGCGACTTCTGCGACTTCTGCGACTTCTGCGACTTCTGCGACTTCTGCGACTTCTGCGACTTCTGCGACTTCTGCGACTTCTGCGACTTCTGCGACTTCTGCGACTTCTGCGACTTCTGCGACTTCTGCGACTTCTGCGACTTCTGCGACTTCTGCGACTTCTGCGACTTCTGCGACTTCTGCGACTTCTGCGACTTCTGCGACTTCTGCGACTTCTGCGACTTCTGCGACTTCTGCGACTTCTGCGACTTCTGCGACTTCTGCGACTTCTGCGACTTCTGCGACTTCTGCGACTTCTGCGACTTCTGCGACTTCTGCGACTTCTGCGACTTCTGCGACTTCTGCGACTTCTGCGACTTCTGCGACTTCTGCGACTTCTGCGACTTCTGCGACTTCTGCGACTTCTGCGACTTCTGCGACTTCTGCGACTTCTGCGACTTCTGCGACTTCTGCGACTTCTGCGACTTCTGCGACTTCTGCGACTTCTGCGACTTCTGCGACTTCTGCGACTTCTGCGACTTCTGCGACTTCTGCGACTTCTGCGACTTCTGCGACTTCTGCGACTTCTGCGACTTCTGCGACTTCTGCGACTTCTGCGACTTCTGCGACTTCTGCGACTTCTGCGACTTCTGCGACTTCTGCGACTTCTGCGACTTCTGCGACTTCTGCGACTTCTGCGACTTCTGCGACTTCTGCGACTTCTGCGACTTCTGCGACTTCTGCGACTTCTGCGACTTCTGCGACTTCTGCGACTTCTGCGACTTCTGCGACTTCTGCGACTTCTGCGACTTCTGCGACTTCTGCGACTTCTGCGACTTCTGCGACTTCTGCGACTTCTGCGACTTCTGCGACTTCTGCGACTTCTGCGACTTCTGCGACTTCTGCGACTTCTGCGACTTCTGCGACTTCTGCGACTTCTGCGACTTCTGCGACTTCTGCGACTTCTGCGACTTCTGCGACTTCTGCGACTTCTGCGACTTCTGCGACTTCTGCGACTTCTGCGACTTCTGCGACTTCTGCGACTTCTGCGACTTCTGCGACTTCTGCGACTTCTGCGACTTCTGCGACTTCTGCGACTTCTGCGACTTCTGCGACTTCTGCGACTTCTGCGACTTCTGCGACTTCTGCGACTTCTGCGACTTCTGCGACTTCTGCGACTTCTGCGACTTCTGCGACTTCTGCGACTTCTGCGACTTCTGCGACTTCTGCGACTTCTGCGACTTCTGCGACTTCTGCGACTTCTGCGACTTCTGCGACTTCTGCGACTTCTGCGACTTCTGCGACTTCTGCGACTTCTGCGACTTCTGCGACTTCTGCGACTTCTGCGACTTCTGCGACTTCTGCGACTTCTGCGACTTCTGCGACTTCTGCGACTTCTGCGACTTCTGCGACTTCTGCGACTTCTGCGACTTCTGCGACTTCTGCGACTTCTGCGACTTCTGCGACTTCTGCGACTTCTGCGACTTCTGCGACTTCTGCGACTTCTGCGACTTCTGCGACTTCTGCGACTTCTGCGACTTCTGCGACTTCTGCGACTTCTGCGACTTCTGCGACTTCTGCGACTTCTGCGACTTCTGCGACTTCTGCGACTTCTGCGACTTCTGCGACTTCTGCGACTTCTGCGACTTCTGCGACTTCTGCGACTTCTGCGACTTCTGCGACTTCTGCGACTTCTGCGACTTCTGCGACTTCTGCGACTTCTGCGACTTCTGCGACTTCTGCGACTTCTGCGACTTCTGCGACTTCTGCGACTTCTGCGACTTCTGCGACTTCTGCGACTTCTGCGACTTCTGCGACTTCTGCGACTTCTGCGACTTCTGCGACTTCTGCGACTTCTGCGACTTCTGCGACTTCTGCGACTTCTGCGACTTCTGCGACTTCTGCGACTTCTGCGACTTCTGCGACTTCTGCGACTTCTGCGACTTCTGCGACTTCTGCGACTTCTGCGACTTCTGCGACTTCTGCGACTTCTGCGACTTCTGCGACTTCTGCGACTTCTGCGACTTCTGCGACTTCTGCGACTTCTGCGACTTCTGCGACTTCTGCGACTTCTGCGACTTCTGCGACTTCTGCGACTTCTGCGACTTCTGCGACTTCTGCGACTTCTGCGACTTCTGCGACTTCTGCGACTTCTGCGACTTCTGCGACTTCTGCGACTTCTGCGACTTCTGCGACTTCTGCGACTTCTGCGACTTCTGCGACTTCTGCGACTTCTGCGACTTCTGCGACTTCTGCGACTTCTGCGACTTCTGCGACTTCTGCGACTTCTGCGACTTCTGCGACTTCTGCGACTTCTGCGACTTCTGCGACTTCTGCGACTTCTGCGACTTCTGCGACTTCTGCGACTTCTGCGACTTCTGCGACTTCTGCGACTTCTGCGACTTCTGCGACTTCTGCGACTTCTGCGACTTCTGCGACTTCTGCGACTTCTGCGACTTCTGCGACTTCTGCGACTTCTGCGACTTCTGCGACTTCTGCGACTTCTGCGACTTCTGCGACTTCTGCGACTTCTGCGACTTCTGCGACTTCTGCGACTTCTGCGACTTCTGCGACTTCTGCGACTTCTGCGACTTCTGCGACTTCTGCGACTTCTGCGACTTCTGCGACTTCTGCGACTTCTGCGACTTCTGCGACTTCTGCGACTTCTGCGACTTCTGCGACTTCTGCGACTTCTGCGACTTCTGCGACTTCTGCGACTTCTGCGACTTCTGCGGCGAATGCAATATATATATCATCCATAACAGCTCCTCTTCCTACGTGTAAAGATATATAAAAAAAGAATATTGATGCTCATTTTACATGTAATGTTGGGATTATTTACACATCGACAAATGTCAATTAGTCTTATAAAAGCTGTTTCAGTGTTTGGTGTGTAATGTATAGTTAAAAGTGAGGTTATTCGCAAGTAATGTGTAACCGAAATCGGCAAGTAGGCCTATAGTCTACCTTAACAGAAACATTTGGTAGATTAGGCACACAGCAACTATAGCAGTGCAACGAAAGTGCTATGTTCTTGCCTGTATAATGAATGAATAGATTTTTTTAACATTGTGTGATATAAGTCACTTACCAATTTGAAAGAGATAAGTAAATGTGAAATACAACGTGAGTGACTTCTGAAAATTCCCTTTTCTCTTTAAAACCTTTCGGTAACACTACATATTCTGCCAAATAACTATAGATAAGAGCTTGCGTTATATTTTACTAATCGACGTGCCGACCTAGTGTGCTCATGTTGGCAACTAAAGCTTCATTTTATAAGAATTTTTAACTTACTGACTGTACAGGGTTACACACAAGAAATCTTACAACCACAGATTAAGAATAACATTAATTATTTATTTTATGATAAACAAAATATTATTTCAATCATTCTGTATGATTTAGATTTCTAGGATCATTCATCGGTCGTTGCCAACATAAGCACACTATGCCACCACTGCAGTAAACAAGTGTTAATAATACTGAAGGATCCGATACCACCCATCTGCTTTCACTCATGTCATCACAGGACGGAATGTACGAAAAAGACTGAAAACAACATTCCTAAACCTAAAACAAATCTAATAAAATAAAACTTTCCATTACGCGAAAAACTTGTTTATTTTCAAGAGTAATATTTTTATGGAATCCTGAAAGATACAAGTTTACTCCTATATAGCAGTACTTAACACTGTCCACATTGAAAATGGAGTTGGCCTACTGTTAAACATTTCGTAAAATTACCTGTACTTAGTTGACCACTTGATACCACCCCCTTGGAATATTTATTTTATGTACGATGTATAACGCAAGCAAAAATATTCGTCGAAACCAGATTTGCAATGTAACATACGTATTCTGAATTCCCATAATAGATGTAGGTTCTATGACGAAAAATTATTTTAAACAGGGATCAAGTCCGCAAGACAATATTTATTTGGCATTCACATTTGTTGTCTTTACCAACTATAACCTAAAACATACATGCCAGGCTTTGCTTCAGAACATGTAAATGCTGCCGCCAGGTAAAATAGTGCCATTAAGTGTAAACATTTTCACAAAGAAAATTATCTTCTTGCTCATTAATTCGACAACATCCCTAAACAACACAAGAGTGAAAGTACGACAGTTGGTCAACAAGTAGCATATGGCGGAATATTAAATGCTATGCTCAATTGCTACTTGCGACTCTTAATCCGGACTTTTCACTGAAATCGCAGTTTGGACCAGTGAGGACGTTCGAGCTCACTGGTTTGAGCCGATGGCGTTCGACCAACACATTCACAAAAAGCCACACATACACGATGCAGACAGCGGGAAGCTAGAAGTACCAATTTCGGCCAACAGATGGCAGCCGGCAAAGTCTAAACTGCGCCTCTTAGTTGCTACTTGTGACTCTTAAACGCGATTTGTCACTGAAATCGCAGGTAGACTCTATAGCCTGCCCAATGCAAAGATATTAGTACAAACTTCGACCAACAGATGGCAGAGTGCAAACTGCTTCTTGCTACTCTTAGTTGCGACTTGCTACTTTCAGTGCTACTGCGCTTCTAAACTGCGACTGAAATCGCAGTCAGAATCCGTAAAGTTGCGACTGTGAATACTGCTACTTCCAAATCACTGTGACTCTTAACAGATACGCGATTTTCGACCCATCCCTAGTTGACAGTAAACCGAAACTTCACTGTAAGGTTGTAAAATGCCTTTTGCTAATGCAACTGAAGGGTTTTATTTTTATATTTTTAATCACCCATACGCGTTTCGCCCTTTCTCTCAAGGCATCATCAGTGGGTGTCCTGAAATATTTACATCTTTTTGTTTGCACATATAGGTTAAGTCTCTTACATATCTACAAAACATTTCATTTCAGATTTAAAACAGTTCGTTTTTTGGTATAAAATGGTGTACTTACAGCACTTGTTACTCCACTTCAGTCTTATTCTGGCAACCAGGTCGAAAGGTTACACTGTTTTTCGAACCACATTGCAGTTCTCTGATTCTGCTGTCACCTGCTGCCATACTGTGTCTACTGCTGTTTGTTTTGTAGTGTTGCCAACCTTAGCTTATTTGAAATTCAACTGTTTCATTGAAAATGTGTTGAAGGTATCTTTGTGTGTGTGTGTGTGTGTGTGTGTGTGTGTGTGTGTGTGTGTGTGTGTGTGTGTGTGTGTGTGTGGTGGGGGGGGGGGGGTTGTGACTATGTGTTGGGGTTTGTGTCTACCATATGGTCAATCAGTGAGAACAGTGATTGATTGGTCAGGTTTATTTGGTCATTTAGTAGCATCTTTTTCTCAGCTTTTGTTTTATATATGTGATAATTTTAAAACCTTACAGTGAAATACAATTCAGCTGCTGCTCAAAATGGCCACTGCAAGCAACGTATTAAACCGAAACTTGTCCTCTGCAACAAGTGACGTCACTCACTTGTAATCGTCAGCAAACGTTAACCGGAGGAAATTCACCTCTCGAAACCACGCCCATTTACCCCCACCATAGCTAGAAGAATGTCCCACCAACTCAACCCCCTCCCCACAACCGCACAACCACAACGGCAAGCCCGCGAAAAGCACACGCTTGTGTGTTGGACGTTTAAAAAGTGTTTAATGGCTACTACAAATATTGCAATTGAGCTGTTTTGTACAAAACTTTTGCATCGTTATTCGTTTGTTCTTATGCGTCGTAGCAGTGATACAAAATGAATGCTTTTAGATGTGAAAATTGGTCGGAATTCTCAGAAACGCAGTCATCGAATATGAGCGAAAAGAAAAAGCATTAATATGCGTTTAGTGCAATGTATGTGACAAGGATTTTGCTTCCACACATCATTTGAACATGTAGAGGAATTAATCCTTATATAAGACACCTTGGAAAAAGGTTTCATAGGCATAATTTCTCAGTACTTAATTACGACATACCTTACCTTAAAATACGCGTTTTGCAAATGTCTTTTAAGCGCCGTTACATTTAGGCTGCCAGCTTTTGTAATATTGAAGTATAAATAAAAAATCCACCAAATACGGCACATTTGCTTCCGATCGCTTGAATTGGAGGCCAAAACGTTTTTAATCCCAAAACGAATAAATTTATTGTTCTCTCCTGGGTTTTAAGATGAAATATATGCGGCTATATAGCGTGTTGTTTACATTTGTGCTTGGTGGCGTCCTCACTTTATCGTTTTTTCTAATGTTTTTTGTTTTTGTTAGCAACTCTCAATGTTTCACGCGATTTATCGTGTTGGGGTGGCTGTAACGTATTCCTATGTTTACGTAGCGTGTCTGTGGTGTGGCGCGGGATTTGGAATGGTTTTCACACTTGTGATGTGTGTTTTTTTTTGTGTATATCTAATCTACAGAGACATTAAATTAGTGTGTGTATGTGAGGGGGGGGGGGAATTATTTGTATATTTTCAGTCCTTATCTCTCTGGAATGTTATTTGTGTGTGGTTTTTATTGGATGTCATTTGTTGCATATTGTCTGTTGGTTTGTTGTGAGCTGTATTTCAAATTTGTGTTCTGTCTACTGTTTTTTTTATCATGCCCCCATTTTCGTGTGTGGCTTGTTTTATTGTCTTCAGTTCTTATGTGTAGGCACATTTGGTCATTTGTGTTCTGTTACTCAGTGTAGTAGAAATCTCAAACTTGCCTTCTACTGGGTAACGGGCTGATTGGATTGGTTATGAATCTCAGTGCAGGTCATTGTAGGCTTTCTGTAAATTGTGAATTCATATTTGTTGTTTCTATTATGTACAGTGGGGTCTAAAATTTAATTTTCTAACTGTGTTTCAGTAGAGAACTTAGTGTCATTATGAAAATCTTTTGTATGGGAGTGTTGCTGATCTATTAGGCATATAACCTGAAGATGATATATGTACCAATATTTTATCATGTACTGTTTTGGTTTGAGGGTTTTGTTAAAGATTGGTTTTCTATGTGATTCATGAATATGTCGGCTAGGAAGCCACTGCTTGGGGATCCCTTTCCTGTTGAGAGTGAAATTTGTTATTGAATGTGAAGTAGGCCTAATTTTGTTTGGTGGTGAGTTTGAATAGGGTAGATATTTCTTCTGTGATTGTTGTGGGTATCTTACCTTGTAGTTGGAGGTTCCTTTATATGATATTGGTTTCTACTCTTCTTTGTATACATGGAAATTATATCAAATGATATTAATGTTGCTGTGTTTGGTATACTTTCATTTACTATTTTTTCTGTTAGTTTTCTTGAGTTCTCTAGGCTTCTATTTCCTGTATATTTGTAGGTATTATGGCATAACTGAAGACAGGGCTACCATCTGTCATCTTTGATCCATGACAACATCGTTGGAAAACCCATACACGGGATATCACCTTAATACTTGTGTATTGTAGATAATAAATAATTTGTGGTTTTGCTCGTAAATTCCAGATTACAACAACAGAATGTACCATCAGTCACAGGTGTTAGCCCAAAAATTCGCACCATCGCCGCTCACTTGCAACAAAAAAGCCTCTCTGTTAACCTATACCTCACTATCAGAGTGAAGCTACAGGCTACTTTTTAAATACAAAATCATGCTTGTAAACAAACTATCATCTTTCACTCAGCACACGATTACTCATGCTACATACACCGATCATACAGGTCACAGCATACAGGCAGTATCTCTGTCATCAGATCAACAGATGTTGTTTGTGTGTGTGGGTAGGCTATGCTGGGGTGTCAGGTTTGTGCAGTCTGGGTGTGGTACAATGATTTCAGAATTGGGGCTTCAGGATTTTTCCATACCATTCTTTTTATCTGCATGTCTGTGAAAATTATTTCTGTCTTTCAGTGTTTCTTCTGTTTTATGGAAGTTTAGTCCTCTGATTATGAGTTTTATTTCTTCATTAACTAATTCTCCTGTTAATTTTGGACTGAATTAGGTGTAATAAGTGTTATACAAGTTGTTTTGTGATGTGTTGAACTTCTGTTATAATGTTTTACATTTATCTGTGGGACACTGTTATACCTGTGTTATGTTTCAGACCTTTCTCAACTATGTTGCATTTTTGTTCAGTTAAAAAGCAGATATACTGAACATCTTAGACCACTGAAAAGTAGTAGCTCTCATTCCACATTTGCTGAACACAGAATCGTGCCCCAAGAAAAATAAAAACTGACCTATGAATTCTCAAAACCAGGAAATGGCTTATTCCAAAAACTAAACAATAGAAGCAATGGCCCTCAGTAAGAAAGTACAGTGTGTTAACTATTAAATGCAGAGCTCTCCCTAGTTCCAAATCAGAACGAGTCAGTAGACAGGAGGCTTCGACAGGCAGTCTTTTGTTTGCATACCTATTTCATATTGATTCCCCTTCCTTGTGATAAGTGTAGATAATTCTTGAAGTTAGGATCTTTGTCAACCATGCTTATGTGTAAGCTGTTTTGTTTCATTTAGGTTCAGCATTTAAAGTGAAGTGCCCCACTTGTGCTTCATGGGAGCAAGCTACGCAGTTTGTGGTGCCAGCACTGCAAGATGTAGGCACTGTTTGTCTCTCCCCTCCCCCATCCACCCCTCTCCCACAGCTGGCCTTGTTTGAGGTGTGGCTTATTACTTCTGCTGCCCCCCCCCCCCCCCCCCCCGCCCATCTTTACAGAACTCTACCATCTAACATTCAATATACTGTGCAACAATTCTCTCTTTGACACCATAAAACAACTACATAAATATTTCCCACCCTTGCACTGCCTTTGATTACAAGTTTCTAGCAAAACAAGTTACAAAACTAAAAGATAGCATCAGAAAATGAGATAAAACGATACAAACAAGAGTGAACACCACCGCAGCACAAAGGTTAAAGTGCAGTTTATGAGTCTACAACTGATGCTTGATGTGTAGACATTGGCAACAGCTTGAGGAATAATGGGAGTCGCATTCGAGCAGCCAAAAGAAACAATAAATTTATTTGTTTTGGAAATAAAAACTTTTTCTTGTTGCTGATGACAATTGTAGAACATGTTATTGCTTAATTAAAGCAACATGTAAACCCTGCAAATAACTTCATTGAGATATGTAAATAAATGTAGGTCTAAATTATTTAACTTAATTCTCATGCCGAAACCTGTTTGGGCGATAAAAAAGCTAAAAAGGCTGTCTTGCATAAGGTGGAATTCCTCTCCAGTTTATCAAAGCAAGCACATAAATAAGATCTGCAGCATCTACAAGATGATCATATCTAAGGGGATTCCCACAAAAAGTGGGAGATTTGGGTGGGCACAAACTAAATTGAAACACAAAAAAATGCCAAAAATATTGAAATTCATTAATGGCCTTACGAAAATAAAGAAAAATAGACAAGAATCAAAAGAAACATCTTGGAATAAGTAACTAGAATTCCAACACTACATGCATAAGATTATTATTAACCCGTGAGAACTCGTTGACATATATAGGTCAATTCTAGTTACCAATACCATCCATTCATAAAAAAAGACAGGTCTATCCCATTACCCAGAACCAAATATTCCTTTGCAAACTACAAAGAGCTCTTATTGATAGCAAGAAATGAGGTGTGTATGTCGATTCTACAGCAGTGGCGGTGTAGTGTTCTGATAATGGAAATGCTCTTTGAAAACCCTGTCACCTAAAATGAGAGGAATAATCTTTTGTGTTAACCACAAAATAAATGTTTAATGTAGTTTCTGCTCTGTGGATGACAGGTTATGGTATGTACCCTTGCCCTGTCAGTACCTATATTATGTATCCTGTTTCAAACATTAGCACACTGTGCCACCGTTGCAGTAAGTATAGTTTAATCCATTTTCCAGCAGCAATTATTTTAGGGATTCACACAAATAGGCTATTCAAGTTACCCTTGTTTGTGGAAAATATTTCGTATTCGCAAAAAATGTCAAGATTTTCAAGAATGTGGTTAGGCAAAAAATAAAATTACAGCTTAAGTTAATTTACAAATGGAAACACATTGTGTGATATAACTACTGATATACAATAATATCTGCTGCTTGTAATAACTATGAATGTAATCAGTAATGCGTACAATGACATAACACATTACATACTTGGTAAAAGCCAACATGTGGAATCAGACACTGCAGTTGACCTTTTAAAAACCATACTGTTCTCATTGAATTTTTTGAGGTTTTGTATCTCTAGATTTGCAAAATGTCTTCCACCAATTTTCTCCTCTGAATGTAAACATACTTTGTCAGCACCCATATTCATGAGGGAGATATGATCATCATAATAAAATAAGATTGAAAATGGAAAGATTTAGATGTTCCTTTTCCACTATGCACTTTCACAGAATGGAACAGTAGATATATACCATGAAAACAGTTCAATGAACCAAATGTGATTTGATAATAAATATTCCTTTTTTTCCATGAGCTATTAGAGAATGGAACTGTAGAGAAACATAAAAGCGGTTTGAGGAACCCTCTGCCATGTACTTCAGTGTGGCTTGCAGAGTATTTATGTAGATATGTTTAACTTCAGGCCTCTGCTATAAGTTTAGGAAATATTAACACAAGTAACACTAAAGACCTACTTGGTTAGCCATGCAGTTTAAGGCAGCGCTTACAGGGTGGCATGCTGGCCCACGTTTGAATCCACCCACTGGATTAGTGATGTGGGTCTGAGTGTCAGGCGCCTGTATGTGTTTCTTTTTAAACAGTTTGCCACAGGTGAATATTAGGCTGGTACCAAAGTTCAACCTCCTTTACATGACTTACAAATATTTAGAAAACCTAATTATTCTGAAAGGAAAGACGCCAAGATCACAGTACGAGTAATTGATTGACAACCGGTATTGATGTGCTTTGCCATCATCTTCTGGTGGTATATATTTTACAATATGGTCATATGTTAAAAAAATAAAGTGCAACATTGTAATTAGTCAAAATATTTTTATATATATTTATACAAAAACAGGAAGAGCAACATTGTGTTTAATCAAAATGTAATAGTCTGGCTAAGTGCAATGTTGCACTTTCTTTTTTTTAAACATGTCCACATTGTAACAAATATATGACCAGAAAATGATGGCATAGTATATCAAAACCGATCATCAATAAATTAATCGTATTGTGGTCTTGGTATTCTTCCTTTTGGAGATAATTAATCATTGCAGATCACCTCCATTCTGCAAAGTCAGGTAATTTCAAATTAGAAAATTTCTAAGGGGGTAATTAAGTGATGATAGGTAGGCCATCCGGCCAGATGTTAAATTTAATCGCCAAATACGTACAGTAGTAAATATTATTTAAAATAGACAGTGTGGCTATCCAGTACTTAGCTCAGTATTGTCAAGTCGTACAAAGAAAACAAAAATAAATTTCCATATGAGGTTTTGGAAATTTTTTTCTTCATCGGGTAGGATAGAGAAGAAATGGGATAGAAGGGAAGGGTAACTACACACAACCTAAACCAGGCACGACCAACATTTCCGCCTAGCGGGCGCGCCCGCAAGCGGAGTGCACTATATTTCCCAGCTCCAGCTACAACCATATGTCACTAGTGTCCCACACGCCGCTGCGCACAGAGTGCAGGGCAGGGGCGTGGTAAAGGCTGCCCGAGGGCGGTGCCGCGGGCACGGCAAGGGCACCACAGGGCAGTGTTTGGCCATGCCTGACTGTGGTCATGAGTAAGGATGGAGGGGAAGGGTGATATGTGGCAGTCAGACATTTGATTACTGTTGCTACTGAGCTAAGTATTGGGCAGCCACTGTCTCTCTTTGACAGATACTCGACAATGAGATGCAACAATATTATTTCAGACTATCAGATATGTAGTAATAATGCCAAACCTGCATCAATATGGGACGACGACAAATGGAAAAGAAGTAGCTAGGCCAGTAACAGTAAGAAGTTACTTTCATGACATTTAACACATTGCCATGAAACCACAGCAGAGCCAAGGGGAACTGTGCCTTATTTTATAGTATTCCTTATAAATTTATTTAATGTTTGAAATACTGCCATAAATGCTGTATATAAATGGCACACATTTCTCTTGTACCAGTACTCAAAAGACAGACAGTGTCAATTGAAGACCAAGATACCACCTGTCGGCATTGTGTAATGACGTCATATCTGAATCTCACAAGATACTCTATGTAGCAAAACAAACACTATCAACGAATATAAACAGACGGGATAATATTGTAATACTCATGTATTGTAGATACTAAATAATATGTGATCATCCTCATAAATTACAGAATACCACAAAAGGATATGCATTCGTTCACAGGTCTCAGTCCAAAAATTTGAGCCTTTGGCGCTCACTTGCAAAGAAAAGAATAATCTCTTGGCCTTGATCTATATCTAACCATCAGAAAGAAGCTACATATCACTTTTTAAACGCAAAATAGTAATCTTTAATCTATGTTATGCTTGTAAACAAACTATCATCTTTAACTCAATATGACATCATTGGTTAAAGCCGATGGATAGTATTGCGCTCTTCAGTTGACCCAACACCATACAGTCAAGTTCACAGAATTTATTTGCAAATACAAATTACTATTAGATCGCAATTTGTGCAAGTACATCAAGAACCAGTCACTGCAAGGGTGTAACAGTTTGCTTTAGGTAATATAAATAGACTGCATTTATTCAGTGATAACTTCCATACCTATGACACCATTGGCCAAAACTGACAGGTGGTATCCCTGTCTTCAATTATGCTGAAAGAGACAATTTCTACATTCTGTAATAGTCACATTATTTTTGCAATAGAAACTGAACAGAGCTTTTCGGCTGTGTGTTGTTTATATAAGACGTGGTATCCCTTCTTCAATTATGCCGTAAGACATAATTTCTATGTTCGGTAACAGTCATATTTTTGCAATGGAAACTGAACACATCTTTTTGGCTGTGTGTTGTTTGTATAAGGCCTAAGGTCCATCTATCGCAACAAAGTTAGTAGCTTTGGTTTATAACGTTCTTGTGAACTCCTCACTTTCAAATGTAAAAATTTTATTCTTAAGAATGGGAACTATTCAGAAATGTTTTTAACTTACAAGTTGTAGACCACTGGAGCATACATGTACAATTCAGTAATACTTTCAATTTGCAAAAGTAAGATAAATCTAGTCATAACTATGAAACTTAACACACAACGTTTATGCAGGAGTAAGTGCAGAAGAATTTCTGAATATAATCTGGCTATTTGCAGCTTTTTCTACAAAATTACAAGACATTAAACAGCTGTTGAATTGGCATCAGTTGTGCCAGGTACTTCCACAGTAAAAGTTGGTGAAGAGAATACTGAATTCTTGAAATAGTAATATCACACAGCAGCCTTATGTTCGAAAGGAACACAATTTTAGATTGTTCTTCCAAAGACAGGCAAATTACCGTGACAATGTTAGACATTTCAAACTTATTTTTTATGTTATTTACTGATTAGTTTCGATGAAGGTATAAAAATACAGATTATAGCAGTAATGGATGTTCTTTATGCTATGGTAACGTTTATTACGTGCACTACCAACATTGTCACGGTAAGGAAATACAAATCGTTAGGATGACAGAATATTACTTGTCATACAAAAAACACGACTAAAAGAATAGAAGCAGGTGTTTTTCTAGCGATTTTACAACAGGAGACAAGCTACCAACTAACCACACAGCAACACGGTTAAATTAACACTCTGCAAATGATATCCAATTTCGACGAGCTACAATAATAATAATATAGGATTAAATAAAACCATTTTACTTGTTTTTGTTTATATGTAAGATCGGATGAGCATTCGAGTAATCGATACATGCATGAATCGATCACATCCAAGATAATCGATTTTTATCGTTAATTAGGGTGATGCACTGATAGCTCAGTCTCCACAAAATGTAGATTTGTTACTGATTACTGAATATCATCATGAATCAAACATATACTGTAAAACATTTTGTGATGTCACATATTTTTGAGTTTGACTGACTCAGTGATGCTAAGACCTTTGGTGTATTCATGCAGGTAGCGTCCTTAAGCGACATATCTGAGAGTCCCTCATGGTATGATCTATGATGTAGCTTCCAGTGGACGGGGCTTATACTATGGACAAGCATGGTGGGGGGTGAATGGGCGGGGCTATTGCAGGGTGATTTTCCTCCGGCTAACGGCTGCGCTTTCAGGTGCGAGAGTGGACGCCATTTTTTTTTACATTCAGTTCTAGCAGTGTATTATTTCGGAGAAGAATGTGAAAGCTAATAAGTTGCAGTTAACGGTAAGTGTTACTTAACAACTAGTAAAAGTAGTTGTTGTATTTCTTTAACAATAGAAAGTATTTTTAAGTTTCCGTCATTGGTTACAGGTTATGTCGGAATTTCTTTAAAAAACAAATACTCTTGTAAATTATTTATATTTACATAATATCACCACTTTTGAACGCTTGTTTCAGATACTAAAAATTCCAAGCTGCTGTTGTGTGACCAAGAACTAAAGACAAAGTAGACGCGAAAAACACACCTGGCTGAAGCCTGCAATACAATGCATTTAATGCAAAGAGTGCTTAGTAAATCAGACCAGTTTATAGGCGATGGAGAAGTAGAACGTTTTTACGTTATCCACAAAGGGTACCAGATGCAGTTTCATTGATTTTCCGTAACTTTCAACTATGGGCCTACTTGAGACAAGCCAGTGTTTCTTGCAGAAACTGATCATTTGGAACAAAAAAAGTGTGGTGAAACTACTATGAAGAGCCAAACGCTATTACTAAACAATTGATGCTGCAGTGTTTTATTAATAGTTGTTATGTAGTACCTAAATTTTACCAATACATATATTAGTAACAGTTCACAGTGCTACAATTGCCTTCGCTGGCTTTAAGAAAGTATAAAATTCGCAAATATAAAGTGTCCAACAAAACTGCCAATCACACGTGTGAATTTTTGAATATGTTAAATCAATAGTTTCCTCTTTCCCCAAAACTAAGAGTTTTATGGTTCAAGGTATAGGCCTATGACGATTTGTCATAGGTTTTTTAGATGACAGACAACCACAGCTGTAATTTATAGTTGAAGAAGTGCTACATATAGTGAATGTTGTACTGTTACTTATCAGTAATAAAATGTGTGTAAATGACATGTGTTTCATTTATTCTCACCAACATTACCGGTACCCTAAGAAAAGTATTTCATTGTTTAGTTTGAGGAATCTTCCAAATAAAAAAGAATATTCCAGTTTGTGAGTGTGAGTGTTTTACAGAGAGAGAGGTAAGGGCCTATTATGCATGTTTGTTTATTTTTCTTCTTTCCTTAAAAAAAGGAACCGGTGTATATTTTCATTTGTTGTATCACAATCGTAGAATTTGACATAAAACTTGTGTTGCAAAGTAAAACATGATCTGTAAGAGTGAATCATCCAGTGCTGTAACAAACTAGGTTGTACCTTTTGCCTGAAGAGTAAGACTAACCCACATATTAGCTACTTCAACTAGCTTACTTAATATAAGCTTGTTCAGTGTGAGTGGAAAGTGCGCAATAAGGTGCCAAGTAAATAATATACCACAAATAGCCTTAGCTACTTTATTTAACTTAGTAGCGCATATAAATACAGAACGGCTCATCTGAAAGTGACAATACCCCTGTTGGCTTTGGCATGATGTCAAAGCTGATGGGTGGTATCCTGGTCTTCAGTTATGCCTACACAACTACTCATCCATAATTTTGAAGATAGTATTCCCATCAGGATATGTGTTTACACATTGATTACCACAGGCTTGCAGCATGAAAGGTTAGGTATGAGACTAAGGTAGTTGCTAGTGGCCACATAGCACTTAACAGGGTAGTGCATTTGTGTGTGACGGTTATAGTGAAATGCAGTTATATTGTTTTGATTTATTAATTAAATGGCCAAAAGATAAGGATCTATTAGGTCTAGAAATCATGACAAAACAGGTAAATATATTGTAATTATCTCAAATTACTCATTATTTGCAATCATTATGACTCCATTTTTCGCTTTATAGCATGTCTAAAATTTCAGCTTGTAGAAATCCTTGAAAACCAATTTTTTAAAGCAACACAAAAAGGCACTGTAAAGGCATATATTAATGAAATATATCTGGTAAATTATACAAATAACTTAATACATTTCAGTAGCTTATATTGGACAAGTACTATTTCCCCACCCATTGAGCAATGCACAATGAAATTAGTAATTTTCAAGTGAAAGTGTCATTCCGACACACATCATGTGCAAACTTATATTGTTCAAGAATAACACTAAAGAAAATGTTCTCTGTATGTAAATTTTCTACTGTTCTTAAAACTTTAAAACCAGGAAAGGCATCCTGGAAGTAATGAAATCCATTCTGAATTTCTTCCACATAGTAGCAACTAGACAAAACGATGACTGGTAGATTTCTTGTCTGCATCTCATAATCTCACAGGTGGTTCTTGGTAACGTAGTTGAGTGCTAGACTATGAATCCAAAGGCTGCAGGTTTGATCCCTGCTCAGTTCTAAAATTTTTATGTGTCACTTCACTTCTTTCACCTCCGGCAAAAATGCTGAGTAGCATCATGATTTGGAGCTCAGGTAAACTATAAGTTCCCCTTTAACTGACTGGGTAACACAATTCAAAGATTGTAGGAATGCAATGGCACACAAAGTCCAACAGGACCATGCCCAGTAAACCACTGTGGTATTCATACCAGTCTTAAGAGTATTGACTTCTTTACCTTTTACCAGTCCCTCGGCAAATAAATCGATGAGAAATCCTAGCAGTACACAAACCCAACCTGGCATCATGTCAGCCAAAGAGCTACGATGTTCTGAAGAGTGCCCATATGATAATTTCTAAAGAAAGCCAAACCAGGGAGAAAAGTATTTGTAAGTTTGCAAGGCAATCAATTACTTTAAAGTAGTCATAATGAAGTTCAAGTACCAACCTGTTACAAACTTAGTTCTTTTATTACAATGCATACTTTAAAACAGTGTCCCCTTGTCATTGGGAATGGGTGCCCTTGGTAGTTTTCAATCCTTTTATTGAATTTACATTCAAAACCAAGATATTGTAATTTAAAACAGTGCAATGCATTAATCACTGTGGGTATTGTTTCTTATATGGCATTACTGATGGGTGACAGAGTTACAATACTTATCACAAACTTACACTATAACTAATGAGAATGTACTTAAGAAAAGTAGTCTTCCTTGCTCACACAACATGAGACACTGCTCATAGAAGTTGAAAGCTAGTAAGCTGTTTGTATTTTTTCCAACTACTGTACTTTAATATTTCATCTCATTTTATTTGATACTCAACATATATAGAGCATTGTCTAATACTATGAAATTCTGTTCAAATTTTAAAATGTTTGGAAATTATATATCAGATTAGATATGGTAGCAAAACTTTATTTTAGTGATTTTCAGATATTGTTGGATTAGCGCAGTTACCAGTATCTTTGAAATAGTTGTTTGGTCACTTGTGAGAGCAGCAAAATTGGTTGTAGTACAGCATGATTTTTAAAGTACAATATTTGAAAGTAAAACAGTGTTATTAGCTAATAAACAAACAACCTGTTCTGCCATTTTAGTTTCCCATCATTGCATGCTGGCATTATCAACATAGACAGTCCCCTCTAGAACTTTGGAAAAATTTCAGTGCCTAATTGTGACAAGGCTAATATTTTGGAAGAAATCAAAGACCTAAAATAGATTATAGGAATTTGTAGGGCACAAAAATTTAAAATGCTGCAGAAATGTAGACAGAAGTAATGCATGGCATGAAGACATAAAAATGCACATCCCTGTTTACACAATTTCTGATCTTAACTTGTTATTGTTTTAAGAACGTACTGCAAATGCTGTCAATTTTATTGAAATCTTGCACAAAGACAAAAATACAGTAAATGGTAATTAATTGCATTTTATTCAGTATAATTTATGACTACATGTTAATATTCCAAATGATTTACAACTTGCGTCCAGTTTACGTTCAAAACATACATATATACATACAAGAGACACTATTAAATCCTAAGTATGATACCATAATTAGTGAAAATTTTTATTCATTTTCAGCTCTGTTTGAAATACACATGAGAGTACAATGCCAAACTCTGCTAGAACACAACACCCTTCAAAGGCGAAACAAATTGTTACTTCTGTTCCACACATAACAATGATGTGCAAAAATATGATTCTTCATGTGCATTCCTTGGAAAGTAATCAGGACAGAAAAAAATCTTACATGGAAAAAATCAGATGGCTGAAAGGAATAATACACAATACTAGAAAAGAAACTAGAAGACAAATCTTCACAGGCTACATCAATTATAACAGTAATCAACAACTTCTCAATTTCTATAAATCATTTAGAATAACATTTGGAGAAGCCCTACATGTTTAATAATTCTGTTACTATCTGTTAGATCCTTCAGTAACATAAGTCCAGAAGCATTAAATATTTTCAAGGAGTGGAACACAAACATGAATCCTGTATACTGCGTTAATGATTTCTTTACGTCCAAAATAAATGCAATTCAGTCCTTGTTTCCCAAAGTGTATCTGTGTTCATTTAACAGAGAAATGATTTGAGAAAGGTGGTTATGGTCACACACAAAAGAACAAAAAATGTGAGCTAGAATTTTTAATCTGTGGAACGGTATTGCAGAGTCGTCTTTCATGCACGAGTATATTGATAATTTACTAAAGTTGAGAATCCATGTTTCCGATAAACCAAATGATTCTGCTTTGCAGTACTTTGATAAACAATGGGTTCCAGTGCATAAAAGGTGGATGAAGGCTTTAGAGTACAAAAGTATGTTTGCTGTTTTAGTAATGAACAAATTGGTGAAACATTCACACCTAGAGCATAATACGAACAGATTTAACAGTTTTAGTTAACAGTTACCTTCCCAGCCTCATTGAAAAGTATTGCAAGTTAAATTCCGCAGTTAAATTGTACAGCAAAGACATCTGTTTATTCCTGTATAGGAAGACAACAAAGTTTGTTAAGCATGCGATGATGTGATATGAAAAAATTGACTTAAGTGCAGAATCAGTAACTTTGGTGGCTACAGGACTGTTTCATATAACCAGTCCGGAAATTGAAGAATGTTTTTACAAAGTAGATTTTGCAAAACCTGATTGTCCATGTCCAGATTTCCTAAAGTTTAAGTTTCTGTGCAAATACTTTTGTGCCATCTTCTGTTTCTTCTCTGAATGGGGATTTGACAAATTAAATTTCACTTATAGGATTAATCCTCAATTTGTTTAGATGAAACATGTGGGTTTGGTTCAAGAAACAGTTATAGTACACAAACACTGCAGCACAGGGGTTACAGAATACTAGCAGCAATCTAGAGCAAATGCATTGCTCAACATTTTTGAAACATGAAGCACTAATTTCGCAAAACGTAACGGGCAAGAGAGACCTGAAAGAACTTAATAAATCTGACTTATAATTGCAGTACTGAAACAATTGCAAAAATGACTGAACACCTTGAAATCTCACAACATGATGTGAAGGTATCAAACACTACAGGCAATGGACCTCCATTAGCAGTGGCGTCAACTTTTAAAAAGATAGAAACACATATTTCAGCAGTGATACCACACCTCCATTGGGTATATGTAATTCTGCAAGAGCAATTAGTAGGTGCTAGGGGCAGAGGTGGGGGGAGAGATTTGATCTGGTCTGCTTCTCAAGAAGTTATGAAAGGTTGATTGTTGATGATAATTAATACAATATTTTAAGTTATTCAGTTACTTTATCACTTTATCTAGTGATTCTTCTTTGACTCAATCACAAGTCGCCCCAGTGGCGTCACGTTAAAAACTTGCAACAGACAGGCCGAACACGATCCCAGCTGGGATCTTATGGCCAGAAATTCCACAAAAAAATCAGCATTGAGGCAATGTTTTGCTTCATGTTAAAATTATCTGCAACAGAATACAAAAGTTTCAATTATGCTAGTACAAATAGTTGCTCATGCAATATGCAAATAATTCAGGTAAATTGATGTTCACTGTGTTTAATTTTTGTAACTAACACTTTAAAAATTTGTTGGTAAATAAATAGATCTTAAAACAAATTTTCATGCTACACAGATTATGAACAACAACAATTTCTTATGATTTGATTTCATCATTAAAGTCAAAACCACCACCAACAAGAGAAATAATAAAATTACTTAAAAACAATAACTCATCTGGAGAAGTTCATATATTTACTGAACTATGGAAGTACTCTGGTGAAACCTGATACTATATCAGAAATATTCGATCAAATTTGGAAAACACAGTTCACCATTAGTATGGACATCTGCACTAATACATCCACTATATAAAAAAGAAGCAAACAGATGCTAACAACTATAGAAGACTCTCCCTCCTACCAGTGACCTACAAGCTTTTATCCAAGGTGTTTTGAAAAAGGTGCAGAAGAAATACTTGACACAGATAATGAGGATAGTATCAGACACAATTTAGAAAGGGCAATTAATTTACAGAGGAATAAAAGTAGCATCTTAATATAGACCTATATTTACTTTTATGGACTTCAAAATAGCGTAAGAGTCGATTAACAGAAATGCATTGA
Source organism: Locusta migratoria (assembly GCA_026315105.1). Lineage (NCBI taxonomy): Eukaryota > Metazoa > Arthropoda > Insecta > Orthoptera > Acrididae > Locusta > Locusta migratoria. The sequence goes on along the minus strand of CM048754.1, from coordinate 26,480,532 downwards.
TTTATATCAAACAAATTTTAATTTGCTAGTAAAACAACTAAAATAATTAAAGCAACTCTAAGAAACAACTTCCAAAGAACAGTGTGGGGGAGGGGGGGAGAGATTGCAAAAACGTTTGAATTGAAGAAGTCACTTGTTGAGGGAGATGGTTTGTCACCTCCCTTTTTCCCCGGTTTTTATAATACCAAATTAACAGTGAATTGCAGGACAGCATATACCCTGTCTTCAATTACGCCTTACTTTTCTTAGTTTACGCTGCAAACGAACACTTATTATTATTTACAGATGGATAAGAAATGAAGTAATGAGATTACCAACCATGTGATCTGGAACTGCCGCCTCCTTGTCTTTATAATACTTAGGTCCAAGAATACATTTACGGTGACTTGTGCTTACTATAGAAGACGGAAATCCGTAAAATCGGATCTCAGCGTTCCCTTTACTTTGGATGAAGAAGAATTTTGGACAACCTGCAAATGTACAAATAAAATGGTTATAACGAAACGGCCAAAGAATCGGACATGACACTGTGAAAAATTATTTTCTCACAGACAATGAAGCAGAGGAACTTATTAAACAACTGAACACACATTATTTTATCGGCTACATACGTTACAATTACTTTTGTTTAGCTATGTACAACTGGTAGACCCTCCAAAATGCGTTTTCGTGATCACACAGAAAGATTAAAATTTTAGCGATATACGGGCTACAGTAACGAAAACTAAAAAAAGACATTACCTTACTTCTGACTTCACCTGCTTATTTTAGATGTTGTGTGCTATCTCTCACGGAGAAGAGTAGCCGATGCACTTCAACTGCGTAAGAAGCATATCAACTTACTCTCGTATTTCGCAGTAGCCACACAATTTTCCGTTATTATTAACGCTGAAATGTTTCAGATCTTCTCTCATTGTGCTCTCATAGTAAGTCGACATACTAAGAAAAGCGATTGAAAACAAGTTAACTAACAACGTCTGAAGGAAACGCAAAACGCTAGAACAACGAATTGAAGGAGGCGCTACGCAGTATCTCGAAATTCACAAAAATCGATACGTGGCCTCTTCGATACAGCATGTACACGTCATAATGACGTCACGCTGGCTCCCAAAGTTTCGGCTTACTGTCAACAGATGGCAGCAGTTCCATTCTCGTAATAAAGCTATACAGAGCTTTATCTCGTAAGGCTCTATGACGTCATGAACGGTAGCCAATCAGCATCAGACCTTGGTGCGGAGCCCAGCTGCAATGAGACGCACTCCTCAGATGCTGGTCGGCGGCAAACAGGTACACTTAGCACGTGCGCACCCCGTAACGAAAGGAATCAGGAGTTCCATTCTCTTATCGATATGCTATGTGGTGGCAACACCTTGTCGACATCTCTGTAATTTTATTACATTAAGTGTACGATTCCACGCCTTGTCCAAATTAAAACCATTATCTCTGTTTATTAAATTTTCAGATATTCTAATTTTTTTAAAGAAGCATTAGAAATTAGGATATCTGAAAATTTAATAAACAGAGATAATGGTTTTAATTTGGACAAGGTGTGAAATCCTGCACTCAACTTAATAAAATTACAGAGATGTCGACAATGGAAATTACCAGAAAAGAAATATAAACAAAAATAAAGTAGCATATAAGACATATACTTACAATGCAAGTAAATTTAGCAGGAGATACACATTTCTTAGCAAGAACAAGTGCATGGGAATCCACAGAACATTTGATGTTACCAACTTCTGTCTTATATGAAACAAAAAGGAAATACTGTATCATCATTACACTACCTAATATTACGGATGCGGACAAAATTAAGCAGTATAACAGTAATATACTTACACTGCAAATTAAAAGAAAATGCACATAGATCGCAATTAGGAAGACGTTCCTATAGAACCTCAGTACAGACCACCACCTACGAATCAAAACAAATATGGAGCATAAATCATCCAATAGGAAAGAGAGATGAAAAATCGCAGCGGTCCATGTGGCCTGGCAGCGAACCAACATCGTGTTACCAGAAATCCCTATGAGTTTCACCCCCCTGGCAGTCGTGGACTTGCAATGAAGATGGACGGACTATACGCGGCCGAAATATTAGTGGTAGATGTAGAACTTGCACGGTTGCACGTCCGAAATTTGATTACTCCTTAAGCCGTGAAAAGTTGAAAATGCACAGTTTAGACATCATTGGCAGCAAACTTCTCGGCCCTTAGTTGTTCGCCAGCCTCGCATCTTTGCCAGGCTTGGGCAGGGCTACTATCCCTGCGTGCTTCCAAACTCTCGGGAAGGACTCTGTGCGCAGTATTTCGTTCAAGATGGAAGTGATCCTCACGATGGCTGGCTCAGGAAGTTCCATCAGCAAGGCGTTTAAGTTTTTGCGGCTGGCGGCTTTCGGCGGTTATCGTACGATACCATCTGCCTGATCCTCTCATCTCAATGTCATCCTAAGATACCGTCTGCTTCAGATTCGTAATCGTGCTCAAGTGTTTGGGACCCGCAGCAGATCAGTTTAAAGGAAGACATAGAGGCGGTTCAGAGGCGAGCAGCTAGATTTGTTACCGGTAGGTTGAACCAATGCGCGAGAGTCACGAAAATGCTCCGGCAACTCAATTGGGGATCGCTGGAAAAAAGACGACGTTCTTTTCGTGAATTTCTGTTAAGTAAATTTAGAGGGCCGGAATTTGAAGCTGAGTGTAGTACGATCTTGCTGCCGCCTACTTACATTTCGCGTAAAGATCACAAAGACAAGATAAGAGAAATTAGGGCTCGTACGGAGGCATATAGGCATTCTTTTCTTCCTCGTTCAATTTGGGAGTGGAATAGGAAAGGAAATGCCTAGTAGTGGTACAGTGTACCCTCCGCCACGCACCTTACGGTGAATTGCAGAGTATGTATGTAGATGCAGAGATCGGCTTACGTAGATCGCCGTTCCTCCGCCTCGAGTTGGCCGGTCGTCTCGGTAGCAGGTGTAGTTGTGCACGCCTGTACGGACCCCAGGCTTCAGGAAAGACTCTGTAATCAGGCAGGCGTCGATATTGTCTTGCCTAAGCAGTTCTCTAAATTCAGCGGCTCCTTCTCGAAGACAGCGAGCATACCTAGATCGCCTTTGTCTTTAAATCGTACCCGAGGCTGGGTCCCAAGCTTTGCTCAATTGGAACTGCTGTCTTTATTCGTTGGCTGGTCATGGAGTCTGATTTCCACCACCACCACCTCTTCCAGTATGCATTCCCAGAAGGTGCTGGAATTTTGTAAAATCTTTGTACTCTCATAGTCCGCGAGAGATGCAGTGTTCTGCCACGGCGGATTTTGTCGGCTGATGTTGGTCAGTGTGCCGCTTGTGCTCTGTGCGTCTCTCCTGTACCATTCGGATGCTCTGGCCTACGTACATTTTCCCGCCTGGCAGTTGACGCGGTAGACTCACTGTTTTCGGAGTCCTAAGTCATCTTTAACAGATGCTATTAAGGTTCTTGTCTTTGCCGGAGGGCGGAACACACTCTTGACATGGTGTTTTTTTGTTTTTAGTATTTTGCCGAAGTGTTCCGAATGTATGGTACAATTGCTGTCACAACCGGTTTGTCTTCATCTTCAGCAAGCAAAGGTCTCGGATTCCTCGGTTTTAAGGCACGTCTTATCTGCCGATTGTTGTAACCATTTGAATGGAACACGCTCTGTAAGTGGTGCAGTTCGGCCGTTAGATTGCCACAGTCAGATTTCGCGTGCTCTGTGCACCATTGTCGTTAGGACAACTTCAGCTCGATGCATGCGGGTATAAATCTGTGTGTGTTGGCGTCCGGTAAACACTGTGACCCAGCGTTTGCGGTCCTTTATTACGTGGAGCGAATTTAGCAGCTGTACTGTGGTGTCGCACAAGTCCAAAGTGCCGCGCGCCGCCATGCACGCACGGCGCGGCGTTCTTAAGACGTCAGCCATGAGCGCCCTCTGCTGCTATCCTGCTCGTGGCCATCACTGAACAACATCGTTCACTTGGGACTGAGATAGGAACCAGTTAGCACGTAGGAATCAGATAGGCACCAGTGAAGACTTGGCTATCGGATAGGCACTAGGCAGGCCTTTAGCTCAACTACCTATCAGCATTCTGCAGTACTGAGCTATGTAAAAGTTAAGTATTGTATAAATTCTGTGCAATCTCGTTCTAATTTACTCTAGTGTTTCTAGTCTCTGCTGTTCGACTGGCTGGTCACCTCCAACCTACCTACACAATCGTGGATGCTTTATTCCTGTGTCGGTACTTTTCTACTCGGCCACCGACACCTACGTGGGAAACGAAACACAAAAGCGGCGACGAGGCTGGGACACAAAAGTGACCAAATACGTAAGCGACTAGCGAACAAATACTCTCCGTGTAATACAGCCTTAACGACTTGCTTCGAAATGCTATCACTTGATTGGCTGAGACGGTAGCCTCCGCCCTTTACACTTAGCAAAACTTTGGTCAGCTAATCCTGTTGGCCATTCCCTCAGCTTCTTACTGTGAGATGCTACTCAAACTACAGCCCATCTTTGAGCAAAGTTAAGTCTTCGAAGTAACCTACAACCACTACTTTACAAACTCTGAACCTGATAACAATATTCTCAAACTACATAGCCAACACAAACATGCCATTTTCTCTAACACAAGGAAAACAAAGTAGAACTGTGAAACTACCGACAAATGTAATTTAAAAAAATCAATGGAAATGCTGTTAAACTATTAGTTTCACAGCTTCTTAGTCTGCTGTATGTAATTTAAATACACTGGTTAAAGTATAACTACAGTACTGCTTCACACTTCATTTAAATTGATTTACTATGAAAAAACTATTTTTTTAGTTATATCTCTCTGCTCCTAATTGGACGAATGTGTGTAGAAATAAGATTCTTTTCACATTCCAACTGACTGGGCCTGATAACTTTTGTGATACGATAATTCCTCAGCCTGTTTCTAAATCGGGCTTTTCTGCTGGATGATGGGGAATATATTTCCAAACATTATAATTGCACATAAAACAAGAGGAACAGTTCTGCTCACCTTTCAAATGTTCAAATGTTTGTAGATCTATCGGACTAAACTGCATGGTAATCAGTTCGTAGCTTACAAACTACTTAAACCTAGGTAAACTAACCTAAGGAAAAACACACACCCCATGCCCCACAGAGGACTCGAACCTCCAAGGCGAGCAACCGCGCGCTCCGCAGCGAGACGCTTTAGACCGCTCGGCTAATCCACCGCGGCTTGCTCACCTTTGCAGCACCAGGAATGCTCAACAAACTTTTGAGGAGACGTTATTATGAACCAACGCTATGATATAAAACGCATCGGGTGCCCTTTCAAGGACATATTCTTCGTCAGACAGAATATCTTAAAACGAAATCTGAAAACTCGTTTAATTGGTTTTAACTTAATGATATGACAGTCACTGAACTGAACTGTTTTGTCATCACTAAAAATATGATCAAACTGAAAACAGTTCAAATTCTTTGTATTTCTAACTTTAGGAGTAATATTCCTAAAAATCACTTCCTTATTCGTAAAAAGGAAAAAAAAAATTACTTTCAGGCATAGAGAACATGCAATAATCATTATTTTGTTTGGCTGGTATGGGAAGCTACTACATATGGGCAATTCTGACAAAGCTTATCAAACTTCGTTGCCCTCCCTATAACATAACCAGCAATGTGACGTGGAGTGTTTGTTTCAGCATTACTTGATTCTTCTTCTGAACTGACTTCTTGCTCATTCCAATCTTTAGGGATCTTAAACAGCCTGACAGATGACATTGGGAGTTTAACTGAATGTTGATAAAGACCTTCACCGTATCACCCCTGCCCGAGTTCACCATTTCTCCAATTTGCTATCAGTGTTTTGAACTAATGCTATTAATCTTTTCACCATACTCCACAATTTCTAGGTAATGTAGTACATAAACAGTATAAAAAGGTAGAATATATCGACAAATACCCTGTGAACTATGGTACCTGAAGTAACATCTACAAATGCAAGCAGCATACAAAAATTATTTAGCATCGGAAACAGTTTTGTACAAATTACTTACGGTTTTTAAAACGTAGCTGGTTTTAAACATGTGCACACCGCACACCTGATCAGAGACTGTTGGCATGTAGACATACAGAGACATCTGTTTAACCAGTAATGAATTAAAGCAGTTCACCCTGACTTACCCCATTAATTGTGCTCTAGGTGTACTCAGATTCATCCACTTGACTACTATTACACAATGCTCCAAGATGTTTCAGAATATATCTCACCAATAGAGTCAGAAACTCTATTTTCCTACCTAATTCTTTCAATCACAGTATCATTAGTACCTCAATATATCTATCTAATCTTCATCACCCATCTGGAGCGATGCATTTCAATGCCTCTATCATCTTGTTGTCAGAACTCTGTATCGCCTACATCGTTTTCGTATACAATACTACACACCAGACAGAGGCTTTAATAATGGATATCGTAACATCGAACGTCGACAACAGAAACACTTTCCTTGAATGGTTCACAGGAGTACCGTCGGATCGTATTGTAATAATCACAATTACCAGTTTCACAGCCACAGTTGGTATGTCTGTGCATGCTTCACATGTCTGCTCTGCTTCACATGTCTGCTCTGCAAAATGTTAATGTTTATTTACAAGATCAAATAATGTGAAACATTGATTTGTGACGAAAAATGTCTTTAGTCGGAGTTAAAAGGCTGAAATTTGTATTAGTGAGTTACATTAAACTGCACTATTATTAAAATTCTGACCTACATCTACATACATACTCCGCAATTCACCATAAGGTGCGTGGCGGAGGGTACACTGTACCACTACTAGGCATTTCCTTTCCTATTCCACTCCCAAATTGAACGATGGAAAAAGAATGCCTATATGCCTCCGTACGAGCCCTAATTTCTCTTATCTTGTCTTTGTGATCTTTACGCGAAATGTAAGTAGGCGACAGCAAGATCGTACTACACTCAGCTTCAAATTCCGGCCCTCTAAATGTACTTAACAGAAATTCATGAAAAGAACGTCGTCTTTCTTCCAGCGATCCCCAATTGAGTTGCCGGAGCATTTCCGTGACACTCGCGCATTGGTCGAACCTACCGGTAACAAATCTAGATGCTCGCCTCTGTCTTCCTTCAAACCGATCTGCTGCGGGGTCCCAAATACTTGAGCAATACTCAAGACGTGGTCGTACAAGCGTTTTATACGCGGTCTCCTTTACAGGTGAAGTACATCTTCCCAAATTTCTCCCAATAAACCGAAGACGGCTGTCTGCCTTACTCACAACTGTCCTTACATGCTCGTTCCATTTCATATCGCTCTGCAATGTTACGCCTAGATATTTGAACGACGCGACCGCATCAAGAAGCTCACTACTGATGCTGTATTCAAACATTATAGGATTGTTTTTTTTTACTCATGCGCATCACCTTACATTTTTCTACATAGAGAGCTAGCTGCCATTCTTCGCACCAACTAGAAATTTTGTCCAAGTCAACCTGTATGCTATTACAGTCAGTTACAGTCGACACCCTCCCATACACCACAGCATCATCAGCAAACAGCCGCAAATTACAACTTACTCTGTCCGTCATATCATTTATATAGATCGAAAATAATAGCGGTCCTATCACACTCCCCTAGGGTACTCCTGACAATACACTCGTCTCTGATGAACACTCGCCGTCGAGAACAACGTACTGCATTCTATTACTTAGGGAGTCTTCCAGCCAGTCACAAATCTGTGAACCTATTCCATAAGCTCGTATCTGAGCATCATTGGTCGAGGGTCACGTGATGAAGTGATGGGGAGGGGGTGGTCATGGGCTGTGCTCCCCAGGTGGACAAGTCTGGATCTGTTGTTGTAAAAATCCCCTGGTGCACGAGTCTGAACCTGTTATTGTTTACTGTGGAGGGGTGGGGTGGTCACGTGCTGTGCTCCCATTGGTTGGTTGTGGTCACGTGGTAGGGGTGGGGGGTGACACTCACGTGAAGCCTTGGGGTGAGCTCATTTCCACGCCAGACGTGTAGGAGTGAACACATGCAAGTGTAATTACAATAATTGCAATTACAGTAAATAAACAAACAATTACCACAATTACAATTACTCTAGGTACACGTAATTGCAATTACGCAGTTACTCTATAAGTCCGCAGTTACTCTATAAGTCCGCAGTTACTCTATAAGTCCGCAGTTACTCTATAAGTCCGCAGTTACTCTATAAGTCCGCAGTTACTCTAATTAATTTGATTATTTTTTGTGCTTGAACATACATATGCATTCCACTCATTCTCCAGTTTGTTGTGCACCTCCACAGAGAGGGATCGGTGTTCATACCCATGATCCATGTTATTAAGAGTTCTGAAATGGAATTTGTGATCAATTCTTTCAAAATTGAGAACACTTTTCATACCAGATATGTGCATAGCAGCTATATGGGTGTTCTTATTCTGACCACCACATGTATGAGAATATGTGTGACAAAGTATAGTAATAGGACAGGTTACAACTCACCGCAAAGACATGACAACAAGCTACGATAGGCACAAAAAAAAAAAAAAGACAGGCACATATAACACTTTCATCTATCGACCATGGCGTTCTTCAGAAATAGGAACAATGTGACTGTCTTGTGTGCCTGTGTGATTGCGCAAATGTTCTTATTTCTGAAGGCCATGACTGATATCTGAAAGTGTTGTGTGTGTGTTTGTGTGTGTGTGTGTGTGTGTGTGTGTGTGTTTTTTTTGTGACTATCGTGGCTCGCTGTCATGTCTTTGCGGTGAGTTGTAAACTGTTCTAGTGCTATACTATTAATTCCTATCTGGACTTTCCTTATTAAATACATGTGACACATTTGACATGAGGAAGAAGGCTAAATAGATGCAACTTGATTTGCTTCTGCCTCCTATTTCCTCACTCCACGTGTAACAGTATGCCTTATAATAAGTGCAGTCATAGGCAGTAAGATTATAATATGTCCAAAGAAACCATTTGTGTAATCTAATGGAAGTGTCAGTTTCTGGAGTGGGCAAACATGGCTGCATGTTGTAAGTTAGTCACTTTGCTATTTGTCTTGTCCATTATGGAAGCATTTTTCTTATCATTAGATTTCAAGTGGTATGCAGAGTCAGCAAGATCGTGATGTTTTAACTTTTCAATTTCCTTTTATCTTGCCCTTTTGCATTAGTGTTAAAAGTGTCGGTGTTCGGCACTTTTGCAGCAAGATGCAGTTCGTGAAAGTAAGACTCATAAACTGTCTGTTAATACTTTGTTACATATATCCTGCAAAATTGTTTATACTCTTCATACAACTGTGAGTGAGTTAACCATGTCTTGCATATTGGTTCTCAAAGGCTCGGATGGAATTTGTGTAGTCTGCTGTTATTTCCTGGCGTTTCTATTATCTTTACTTGTTATGCTTGAAATTGAAGCTTGCACTTTACAAACAACTACTTTCATCTAAAGTTTTCCAGAAAACATGCTTTGTTTACCAGAACCAATTGACCCATATCTGTAAATGATATTTGTGTGTGAAACACCACATCTTGATTTTTGTTCTAGGATAAACAACTGATTTCCTTGCACTTCTCATCACTCATAATTAAACTGGCAATGTAAGTAATTCTTCTGATATAATGTCACACTTCCCAATATACTTTGAAGACATTTTCTCACACTTCATTTTCATCTTCTTCCTTTCACAAAACACAATTGTTTTCATGGTTCTCTTTCATTCCTGTTTACTTTCATCTGTAATCTTATGTATTGTATTTTGCATTTAATTTTTTCTTCTGAATTTGAAAACCTAGTACATTTACTTTAAGTAGCACAGCCACAGGTTTATCCTTCGCTTCCTCCACGGTTTTGAAGTTTTGCAGAGTAACATTGGACACTGGTAAACAAACCTATGAAATCATTATCGTTTAAAATTAATTCACGACTACTGCTATGAGGTCCAGTACTGGTGGGTCATGTGACTTAGATGGACCAAACATAGCTTGTCTACATAGTTCTCTTCTTATAGGTAAAGCCAACTAGTTAGAGTGAAGAGTAGGTGGGGAGATGGAATCCTGGAGGTTTTGTTGCAGATTACCACAGATGGTGACTGATGTGGGAAGCAGAAAATGAAACTCGGCAGAAGAGGAGCCTCGTAGCTGCATGCTGTTCTCACGGTCTGATCGCTTAAAAAAGTAAGTAATTAATCCCCAGCCAACAATATGATGATACATGCACTTACAGACATATTGCAAATCAAGAAATTCCTAGATCAAACAGTTTGTAAACTGTAGTGTTTACAGCTGTAAACATTTCCACTAATGAGAGGGGAGGGGGGGCTTTCATATAACTCTCACAATTAAGGATCTCTCTCACATTGGTGTACAGGATAAAAAAAACTAACCTTTAGGCAGTCTACGATACTCTAAGGGAATAATTACTCTAGAATTCTACTTTCATGGCTGAGCTTTTTGCCCTCCACCAGGCCGTTTTGTACACCTGCCACCACCGCCAACCTTTCTATGCCATATGTTCGGACTCCCTTAGTGCCCTGCAGTCTTAAGGACCCTTTCTCAAACCATTCTCTCGTGTATCGGATCCAACGCTCCCTCCAGTTGCTAGCAGATGACAGTTGTCACGTTTCTTTCCTGTGGGTCCCTGGCCACGTGGGTGTGCCTGGGAATGAGACCGCCGACATAGCAGCCAAGGCCGCAGCTCTTTTGCCTCGCATGGCTACCTTTTGCGTCCCATCGGACGATGTTCAACAGGCTCTTCGCTGGAGTATCGTGTTGTCCTGGCACAATGTGTGGTTCTCACTCTACGGCAATAAACTGAGAACTGTAAAACCGATCCCGACCGCTTGGAGGACCTCCTCACGCCCATCTCGGCGGGAGGAGGTCATCCTGGCCCGGTTGCGGATCAGTCACTGCCGTTTCAGCCACAGTCATTTGCTAACCGCCGATCCTGCACCGCTGTGCTCCTGCGGTGCACTGCTGACACAGTGCGACATGTTTTACTGTCTTGTGTTAATTTTAATGATCTCCTTGTAGCCCTTCACTTTCCGTCTACTCTGGAGGAAATTTTAGCTGATGACACACGGGCAGCTGCTCGGGTTTTGCGTTTTATTCAACTTGGCCAATTTATCAAAGGCTATTTAACCCTTTTGTTTTTTATCTTTTGTTTTTAACCTTCTCTTGATATTCTAACTGGCAGTTACCAATTTTTTGAGATCTAGCGAATCTCTGTTCCCTTCTGGGCGCTAATGACCTTAGCAGTTGTGCGTCCTAAAACCACACACAAAAAAAAAAAAAAAAACAACTCAAGTTTACTGTGAAACTTCTCAACTCAGTTCATTCACCTTATTACTTTTCTAGACGAATATTGGAACAATGTGTTAAACATCAACCAAGTCAGGAATGAATAATACAAATTACCATGAACATACACACATAATCAACAAGAATTAACGCTTCATTTGTATTTTCTGTCCTCGGCTACTCCTAGCTCGTGGAGAAACTAATTTAATTGCTTCTTAAATCATCTGAGACTACTTTGCGTCATATTTCGCCCCCAGAATCTGTAACAGACATTGATTCTGGCGCCAGCTTCTGTTTTGTGCAAGCCTAAAATCAACTTAATTTATATTTAGATACCTCAAGTCGATGTAAAAGAGGTGATAGTGTTCAATGTAAAACTAAAAGTTCTCCATATAAATACAGGCATTAGTTCCTAAGCATTCTTAAGGGGACCGGACCCTGTTACCTCACTTCCAGTGTCCATTACTCTTCATCCACAATGTGGATGATGTGGTTTAATACTAACACTGAATGGCATTACCTCAAGCTGTAAAAGGGAATTTATTGAAATATGTGTTTAGGTTAAGAACTACAATATTTTGCCTAATAGATGTTGTTATACTGGACGTTCCCATTCTGGTGCATCATCAGTCTAACAGCATTCAAACTGTGGCAGGCTGCTGTCAACATTCATTCGTTTTGTATTTTGTTGTAGGCTACATCTGAGGAAATAAACTCTTACTATACTTTATTACTTTTGCCTAAAAATAACTTCTAAAAATATATACAGAATGACAAACAGAGGTAATTTCCATGATACTATCCCATTCTTTGCTTGGAGAAATTAGGTGAACATAGTTGATACCATTGTGAAGAAGTATGTACATAATATTCTGAAAATGTAGTTTTGAGAAAATGAGAATGAATGTTCAGTGTTTTTGAGTCAACATATGGCCTTTCAGATTCAGTTAATAACTGAAAATCTGTGGCAGTTAGAGCAGCTATCGCATTATTTCCTGGTTGTATGCCTAATCTGTCCATTACTTTTGTCCTGCTAATTACACCACCATTGAAACGGATAACATCCATTGCACCTATTTTGAGTACTGTCCAGCCAACACACACTGTTTTTGCTGCTCATTGCCATAAATGTTGAAAGTCATTAGTATTTTGAGCATGGCCATGTAGACATTTGCTAAGTAATTTTTATTTGCAAGGTCCCTGTATATTGACTTTTTGTTTCCATCACTGTGGCAGGCATGGAATGTGTACGGTGATCATTTTAAAGCCATTATAGCCATTTTTCGACCATGATTGCATTATAATAATTAACAGGGTAAACTGGGCACAATTTTAACAGCTATATGCATTATGACTGGTAGTGGAAAATTCAATTACCCTGTTAAATACGTGCCGGTACTGAATGAGTATCACCATACACTATAGTCCATGCTGCGCATTCTCGCCAATATAATTTTCCTTATCTTCTCTAATCTCCAACATGTCGTCTCATCACAAGTCCATAATATTGAGAAATTTTCTCTGTTAAACACTGTCAGATGACAAAGACCTCCTATTCATTTTCCATCTGAGAGTTTCTTCCCACTCAGTTCTGTGCACAGTTTCATCAGCCTGGCTCCCATTCGTTTCTGGATCTCTCCTATTCCCTCCAGCTTCTGTGTTTGTATATCACCACGTGGTCTGTGATCTATTACTCTTGCATGGTCTTTACAGTCTGCAGCCCCAAGCTAACCTGCATACCACATACCTTACCCTACGGCAGACCTCTGACCTCATATACATATTAATTACACCTTTACTTCAAAATTTTTACACACACATAACTGCTAATGTAATAACTGTAACATAAGGTCCACAGAGAAAGCAGGTGACCATCTAATATATAAAGCAGTGTGTCCATACATTTGTACATGTTGCATGCAAATCTATAGTTTTGGTCCAATATTTATGAAATTTTGTACACGTAAGCTTCAATCCATGAGGACGGTCGCCGTAAGTGTAAGAATCACATACAATATATAGTTCACGAGATATGACCTCATAAACAATGAGAGGTGCGAAAAACTGCTGCATTTTGCGACAATTCTACTCATTTTGTCCTAAACCATTGGACCAATTTCAACCACATTTGGTACACACATTCCTTACCATGAGGTAACAATTGCTGCATGGTTAAGAATCACATACGGCACTTGGTTCAAAAGATATTATGTCATAATCAATAGAAATCGCAAAAAATGCCATATAATGCAGCGAGACTTTAGAAATACACTGTATGAGAATGACAGTACTTAGCGACTTGCAACAAACTTTAAACATAATTTCAAACGTTTATTAAACTTTTTTCCTTTCATCATTTTACTATGGTTGCCAGCAAGAAAGTCTCTCACTCACTACTTTTCCACTGTTTATGGAGTAAAACTACGGCTCTCGGTACGACTTTACAATTTATAATTTGAACACAACAAATTGTAGCCAAAGGAAATTTTAGACAGTATACAAGCATATAGTTGAGTGTACCTTCTAAATTGTATCACAGTACGAGACATAGTTCATAAGATATGAGTACATTAACAATAACGTTCATGGAAAACCGCCTCATCACGCATCATTTACTACAAATTGTATTCCTAAGAGATTTTACAGACATACAGTCTTAATACAAATCAATATATACCTGAAAAATGGCAGGATGAAATATATAAATACCCAGGCAACGCAGGTTTTCAGCTAGTGATGATTAATGAAGTAAGTCTGCAAACAGGCCTGTGTTTCGACCTGTGCCATCATTAGACTCCTGTCATTGAATGTAACCAATGTACATTAGTTACATGTCAATCAGGCATCATTAGTTACACGTTGTTCAGATAACATTAAAGAGCAGAGTGCCAATGTTCTTGTTTGCAAAAGCATGACAGTGTTTTGATAAACATTCATCCAATTTCTATAAATGTAGCCGACACAACACCGTTTAGAGGAGTATGTCCTTTCCTGCCATGAACCACGAAATGCAGCAACTATGTCAGCACCATCAGGGAGTTCCATCACCTCCTCTGCTGATTCACAAATGAACACAAGTACAATCAATTCGTTTAGATAAATTACTGTGAATAAAATGGGAAAGTCCTACCATTTATAGAAATGAATCTAATCTTCACTATAAATGTACCCAAACAGTGGTGCACACACACGCTATTAAGACATGAGTTTCAGTTGCACAGTATGTCTCCAGATTGGAAGAGTTATCATCACTAATGCATCAGTGCACTAGTTTTGTGAGAAGCTGAAACATTTGAATTCTCAGTAATAGAATAAGCGATCAGATATCAAGTGTCCTTCACACATACACAAATTTATCAAAGCACAAAATATAGAAATTATGGGCAAGTCCAAAATACAGCAACTCGCACCTATACAATAATATTGGCTGCGCACAGAAATGCTTCTAAATGAACTAAATCAGTGTGGCTACAAATGGTGGAGCCACCAAATTCTAACTCCAACTGTGGTCACACTCTGTGATGCCACAGCACAGCTCGACCACACAAACTCCCACAGCCATCTCGGACAGACGCCGGCGTCCGAGCCCACCTTTCCTTCCGAAACACAACTGAGCTCCTCTCTGGCTATTTCCTTGTGGCCACCTCTCGTCTAGAAAACTACACTAATCTAGATCTGACAATGCATTATCCACCCTGTCAGCCTAAACTTTCTCAGCCAATAGCAGACTGATCTGCGCACACCACACGAAGCACCACTCCCGAGAGCAAAATTCTCACATAGGCCACCGCACTGAGGACATCATCCTGCACCGGCATTGGGACTCGTCATCGCTTCCCCTCATAAACCCACCAAACTGAAGCAAAATATTAATGCTGTCGGTATCGAAGCAGTGCAGCACCGGGCATCTGCCCGACACGAAAAAACTGCATGCTGAATGTCCTGCAATTTATTTGTGTGTAAAATTGTCTGCACGAATTATTTCAATTTACATTTAAACAGAAATACTAAAATGAACTGTAACATGGAAATTAGACGTTTCTGGACACATGTCCACATAACATATTTTCTTTCTTTGTGTGTGAGGAATGTTTCCTGAAAGTTTGGTCGTACCTATTTGTAACACCCTGTATAATTTTGACAACATATATTACCTGCCATTCGTAGTCATAGGGAGTGATGTATTGCCCTGTGAATCTTGTGTTACAGTTTGACCTTCCATAACATTCAAGCACACCAGACTCGATGTTCATTTCAGTTTGTCATGTTTTGTAGACACACACACTTCATAATTTCATTGTAGGTTTTAATTTTTTAGGGTTAATGTCAGTCAATTGGCTGTTGTCAGCTAAGCAGATAATTTTGTAGTAGTTTTATAATAGCTGTATCATGTTAAACTCCATTTTTTTTAAATCTGTATTTTAATGCAATTAAGTGTTTGTGACAGCTTTGTTATTTTTTATGACTAACCGTTTTGACTGCAGTTGTATACTCATTACCAGCATGCTGTTCACTGCTGGTCTGCATAAGAATACTTTATTTAGCCCCACTTTTTGGCTTAACAGCTCTTTTAGTCCATGTTCCATTTTGCTTTAGTCCCAACACCTATACAAGAAATTGAATAAAGTGGAGAAGTATGAACATAACACACTGTCTAAGCAAATCGGTATGGTATAGTATCACATCACAGTATACCTAATGACAGCTGCTGTCCCAGGTATGGTCTTAGTGGATAGTTTTTGCAGTTTAATCAAGAACATTACACAGCACCAAGTTAGGATATAATTTATTAAGTAAGGATATCAAATACATTGCAGCTCAAACAAACATTTTATGTAACAGTTATAATTACTTTAGGAGTTCCATGATAAATTGGTTATTTCCAATGCTAATTTAAAAGTAAGTCCATTTACAATGTTTCGAAGCAAAAGTTAATATATTTGTTATTAGACAGCTCTAAGTATCCACTGTTAGTTTTTGCCCTTACTTTTTCTGTGCTTGTTTCTGGCATGTTAAATTATGTACACATTTTTTGATTGTACCATGGGTATTCTATGTAGTTTACTTCTGACAGTTAAAGTACAATATTAATTTCTATTTGTGTGAAAAGCTAAAGGTTCATTTCCAGGATTTCTTTGTCAATAGGCTATAGTCTGTCTGATACAATATGTTGAGGAATTTCAATTTCTTGCATTTTTTTTTTTTTTTTTTTTTGCAGGTAATGCTTGTGAATCATATTTAAAGTTTGAAACAATTTCTTGATGTTGACCTATATATGTTGTAATGCAGAATTACCATAACATTTTACTCCAAAAACATCATCGTATTTTATGATAAAGTTTCTAGCGGACTAGCTAAGATAGAAGCTTTAGTGTTGCCACAAGCAATCTTGTAAATTCCTGATTATTAAAGAGCTAGGATGGTGGTTTTGGTTTTGTGCACTGTGTTTATGTACTAAACTGTGTTAAATCTAATTGTTTATTTAATGTTTGAAATTGTTCTTATGTTACTAATGTAGATATAAGTATCTAATATTTATTCAGATTTAGATACAGCTCCTGTGGTATTAATGTATGTGATTGTACGTTGATACTTTCAATTATTAGTTTTGATAGTCATTCACAATGTTTTATGCATATTTTAAAACAGTTTTACTGTTAATGTAAAATATTTTACACTTTTTGTATCACATAACTGATCATTGGGTGAGTAAAGGAGTGTATCTTTTCATTATGTAAAAAATACATAATAATAAATCAGTTGAGCAGATTGCACTCAACAATGACAAATTACTAAAATATTTTTTTTTTTTTTTTTTTTTTTGAATGTCTGTACTCACATTTGTCTGGCTTTCCATGTGTAAAAACTGAGTCAGCAGCTTGCTGCAGTGAAGATGATTGGGTCTTTAGTTGTTCTTTGTCTAATTGAGCAATTTATTTTACTATTTTATTCCCTCGTGGAAAAGGCAGTTCTGTATTTGATTCTAACATGTTACTGTAGTGTGGATCTTCTTCTAAATAGTTTGAGAGAGAATTTCACAAAGAAAAGTTCATTTTATTTGATATGAAATGACCCCAACTGTCTAGCTGTTGACAATGCACTGCCTGATAAATGCAGTTCATAAATGCTGCTGTTCAAATAAGAGTTTAAAATTAATGTTCTTAAAAATATGATGTGAAGTCTACATTATGTGTATCTTTATTTAGACGGTTGAACTAATAATGAATTTGTTGCCATCAGAAAAGACAAAAGGCTGATAAGCTTTAGATGTTCTGCTTGGGTCTTTTCTCAGATGATCATCGGCTATTGAAAATTGTAAATAAACATAACCTGTGGTTTTTTAAGTTCTGTATATAGTATACAGGCCTATTCAAATATACCATACTTACTTTGCTTGTAAAAATTATTACTGTTTTCAGTAGTTTTTTCTTTGGTTATGAATTATTTAGACATTTTGATTATATATTGTTACCTGTATGTTTGTTTTCAAAGAAATTAAGTTTGGGTCAATAGAATTCCCAGTCCTCATTTGGAAGCTGAAATAGTTTTAATTGTCTTTGTACTTTTGCACCAGAATTATGTAAAATGTATAGTCAATTATTAACGTTCAATGACACTTTACCTTTCTTCTTGTTTATTGACTTCTACGGTTGGTTATACCAGATATAGAGACTTCAAAATGTACATGTCCCTCATTGTATTGTGCATTATGTTCACTTTCAAGCACATCTGCAATATAAGGCAAATCAAATAAAAACCACATTTCTTTGACTAGAAAGAACAAATTCTGTACACTGTATTGAATGAAATTGCACATTATTAGGAATAAAAAGTGACTTTATTTGTTGATGTAAATATCTAATGTTGCCTTTTTGTGCAACAGTTAATAATATGTTAAAGTTATCAGAGATATACATTGGATATTTTTTGGATGATCATATCATGTTGCATCGATTTCATGATATACTGTTTTAACTTCATTTTTATTGAGTTACTTATAAGCTTTGTTAAGCTGGTGTGATTAAAAATTTAATAATATTCTCTGAGAGCTCGCGCTCTCTCTCTCTCTCTCTCTCTCTCTCTCTCTCTCTCTCTCTCTCTCTCTCCAGCAAGTGTTGTGACATGTGAGAAATAATCTGCACCATCAAAATTCCACCCTGAGTGCTTACAATTGTTGTACTTTTGGTGCTGATGAGAGTATCAAGGATTCAGAGTGTCTGTTGGTGAGTGTGTATGGCAGGAACACTGGAGTCAATTACAAAAGTGTCAGCAAGAATTGTGTTCATATCTGAAGTGGGTCAGAGGAAGCTGTGTCAAGCCTTACACTGTAGAGACAGTGTGATGAGCGGAGTCTAGAATACGCCGCTTATAAGATATGTTGCCACACTTCCAGGATGACAACATCAGTTTGATTGTGATGGTGCTGGAGGAAAACACTGTACTCCATTATTACTGCAAGGCCACTGAAGTCATCACAATGACTGAGCAGTGGGTACAGAGGGAACCAAATGGATCAGAGTGGTAGCTGTCAACCTGTCTTAAAGCACCAAACTTGTGGTTGGTTGGTTGGTTGGTTGGGTGTTTAAAGGGGACTAAACTACCGGGTCATCAGTCCCCTGTTCCCAGCTAAGATATCACAGGGTTTCATGTATCTTTAAAATTAAGCACCCTGCAACCAGTACACAAGACATACTGAAGACAGTGTTGGTCATAAGTATGACATAAAGAGAAAGAAACCACAATAGAGGTGGAGCAAATAATCAGATATACTTAAAACCACAGCAGATGTTGTTGACTGGCTGATCACTAGGATAATAATGGATGAGCCAGCCATTCTGCACAGACTACAACTGTCAGTCAGAAATAGGACTGACAAGATAAAATTGACAACAGAGTAAAACTATAAGCGGTGTATGCCTGAAGATCAGGCGTATGAATCCACCATTAAAGCTTACGATAAAATCCAGCTGCGCGAATAAAACCTAAAACACAGTCAGCCATAGCGGTGTATGCCTGAAGATCAGGCGTATGAATCCACCATTAAAGCTTACGATAAAATCCAGCTGCGCGAATAAAACCTAAAACACAGTCAGCCATAGAGGCGTCGTCACCTAAAATCAAAGAAAGCGCAGTAGGCAGGTTAAAAGATTGCCGCAATGCAGCTAAAAGAGGACAGTCCACCAAGATGTGGACCACAGTCAGCAGAGTGCCACAATGGCAGTTTGGCGGGTCTTCTCGACGTAAGAGATGGCCGTGCGTGAGCCATGTATGGCCTATACGCAGGCGACAGAGGATGACTGAGTCCCTTCGAGATGGCCTAAGAGACACTTTCCAAGCTGCTGTCGAAGACTTGATCGCACGAAGCTTGTTGGGCGTGCTTAATGTCAACCATTCTGAGTTCCAAGCCATAGATATCTCGGATGTCTCTTTCTGGGGTACCAATATCCAGACGCTGCGAGGCGATGGCCTGCTTGGCCAGCCGATCAGCTCGTTCATTCCCTGGAATGCCTATGTGGCCCGGGGTCCAGACGAAAGCCACCGAATGGCCAGACACGCAGAGACTGAACACACTCATGGATGTGTTGCACCAGATGATGTTTGGGGAAACATTGGTCGAGAGCTTGTAGGCCACTTGGGGAGTCACTGCAAATGACATATGACTTCCGCGGGCGTGTTCGAAGGTGGTCGAGAGCACGAAGTACAGCGATCAGTTCAGCAGTAAAGACAGTGCAGCCAGGAAGAAGGGAGCGTTGTTCAATGTGGTCGCCATGAACATAGGCGTAACCCACTCTGCCTTCGACCTGGGAGCCATCAGTACAGATGACTTCTGCATTGCGGAACGTACCAAGGATCTCCAGAAACTGTTGATGCAGTGTATGTGGTGAAACCGTTGTCTTTGGATCGCAGGACAATTGCAGGTGAAGTTGTAGGCGAGGGATGGACCAAGGAGGGATATGAGATTGGCAGGAGAATGCGGGAGGTAGGGGGAAGGACTCTAGTGAGGAAAGGAGAGTATGTACCCAAACCGCGATTGGCAGTCCTGATCGGGGTCGACGGTCTGGAGAGGGAAGGGAGGTATGTGTAAACAAAAGCCTGCGATTAGGATGATGAGGCGAAGCATGAACGTGGACGGCGTAGGAAGCTAATAACTGTTGCCGGCGAAACCTCAAGGGAGGGATGCCAGCTTCAGCGAGGAGACTTGGCACAGGGCTGGTGCGGAAAGCCCCTGTTGCAAGACAAACACCACTGTGAAGAATGGGATCCAAGGTCTGCAATGCTGAAGGCGCCGCAGAGTCATACACCTGGCTCCCATAATCCAAGCGTGATAATATTAGGGCCTTAGATGCAGCAGAGTTTGACGGCCAGCTCCCCAGGCAGTGTGGCCGAGACAGCGCAATATATTTAGATGCCGCCAGCATTTTCGTTTCAACTGACGGAGGTGTGGTCCCCAAGTCAGTCGGTTGTCGAACAGCATGCCAAGAAACCGATTTCTGCTACATGAAGCTGTTCGTCAGCAAGGTAGAGTTCCGGGTCAGGATGAACGACCCGACGACGACAAAAGTGCATCACTTGGGTTTTGGATGCGGAGAATGTGAAGCCGTGCGCTGGGGCCCATGATTGTGCCTTTTGAATGGCTCCTTGCAGTCGTCTTTCAATGACACCAATGTTAGCAGAACTGTAGTATAGACAGAAGTCATCGGCAAACAAGGACGAACAGACCGATGACCCCACAGCCACCGTAAGGCCGTTTATGGCAACTAAAAATAAAGGTACACTGAGAACGGAGCCCTGGGGGACCCCGTTCTCTTGGGTATGACGATTACTGAGGGAGGTACGACCCTAACTCGGAAAGTATGGAGTGTTAGAAAATTCTGTATGAACGTCGGTAGGGGACCACGTAAGCCCCAGTCATACAGCGTAGCCAGTATATGGTGGCGCCAGGTGGTGTGCTTCGCAGGGTTTCATCATTTGGGGGCTGCTGCCCCAAACTTTTTTTCCATTTTATTACTTTTTGCTTATACTCTTCCATTTCAACAGCCACCTATTTCTTGGTTGTCAAACTTCGCACCAAACTTGTGGATATCCTGTGGAAATGGGGGGGGGGGGGGGGGGGAACCATTTCTTTATTTCCTGATGCTATGTGATGTAAGAATGAGACTGAACGAAGGTTGAAGGTAGCATTCTGTGGAAGAGCATTGCTTAGGCACATGTTACTCAGTATGCACACACAATGGAGTTCGCATTGGACATTTCTAATTTCTTGGACTCTTTAGCGAGAAGATTGGTGTGATGCAGATACATCCTAACCACAGCTATAAAGTGACACAGCTAGTTTTGTATTTGAAATCAGCTTTATGGTGAGAGAATTGCATCTGTAGAACCATTGCATATGACTGTGGATCTACAACAAAACTTTTAAGAGGTTCAGATCCGAGCCAACCTTCTGCAGCACTGCTTCTGTGGAGGTAAAGGATACACGTTAAGTGCACTCACTCACTGGCTGGTATTTGGCGTGAGAACAAACACTGGGGCTTGCGGAATATGTAACTGCACACCAAAAGACATGTCATCAACCATTCTGTTCTGTAGAGAGAGAGTCATTATTGCATGTCACTGATTCACTAGATCTGAAATAGTTTGTGATTGTGGAGTTAGCTTGTGTCCATTAGATTACATTACGAAGGACCATTTAGTATACAGTGGCGGTATTTTGACAGCTAAAATAATTTCCTATATAAATAAGCAGCTTTGTTTGGACACAAGAATTTAATTATTTGTATGTTATTTGATTGTGCACAGTTTGTAAAATTAATTATATCTATTTCTCAGTATTAAAGGTGATCATTTTTCTGTAATGTTTCCTGTTTGTTTGTTTGCTAATTTTCCCCTGTTTATTTACGTAGAATTATTTCTAGTTAGAAATAAGAAAAATCATATAATCATGGAAAATGCTTGTCCGTTATGTATTACCTCCACAGAATGGTAATCATTCTGTGAGTAATGGTCAACCGCAGTGAACAGTAATCATAACAACAAGAATCAATAAAACTTCAGTCAATAAACAATTAATGGGCAATTAGTAGTGTAGTCTATTAGCAAAATTAGTTAGTAACTATATATCAACAACAATGTTTCTCACCCTCTGGGGGCAAACTTGGATGAATAAGATAATTATATTCAACAGTAGTTTTTGATGTGGCATTATTTCTGTTTTAACAAAGTGAAACAGTCATCCCAGTTGTAAAAGCTTTACTCTGTCTTGGCTTTTAGTTTCTCTCTTTTTTTACATCTGTTTATAATTTTTTGTGATTGATCATGTAAAATAATTGATTGTTCATTTGCATTGTCTATTAGTGTTAGAAACAAGCATCATCATGGATTCTGAGAATGTTATCCAAAGATGTGTGTATCTTAGTCACCATTCTAAATGAAATAAACGACTTTACACAAACAGCACTGTTCTGTGTCCCAATGAATATCTGTTACTTACCATTTGTTTCACCTGTGTTGATTGAAATGATGTGGTAGTGAGGAGGGAAATATCAGTTTGAAAAACAAACTAGGCAAAATAAAACCACATAGAGAAAAATTTCCACAGCATGTACTGCTAATAAATACACAACTGGTATTTACTTGCATTAACATGATTGTTGTTGTTATGGTCTTCAGTCTGGAGACTGGTTTGATGCAGCTCTCCACCCTACCTATCCTGAGCAAGCCTTTTCATCTCATAAGAACGGCAACCCACATCTACTTGAATCTGCTTACTATATGCGTCTCTTGGTCTCCCTCTGCGATTTTTACCCCACACACTTCCCTCCAATGCTAAATTTAAGATTCCTCGGTGTCTAAGAATGTGTCCTACCAAGCGATCCCTTCTTTTAGTCAGGGTACGCCAAAGATTCCTTTTCTCACCAATTCTATTCAGTACCTCTTCATTAGTTACGCAATCTAACCACCTAATCTTCAGCATTCTTCTCTAGTACCACATTTCAAAAGCCTCTATTCTCTTCCTGTCTGCACTGCTTATTGTCCATGTTTCACTCCCGTACAAGGCAACACTCCACACAAATGCCTTCAGAAAAGACTTCCTTACACTTAAATTAATATTCGATGTTAGCAAATTTCTCTTTTTCAAAAATGCTTTCCTTCCCATTGCCATTCTGCATTTTATATCCTCTGTACTTCGACCATCGCATGTTATTTTACTACCCAAGTAACAAAACTCATCTACCACCTCCACTGTTTCGTTACCTAACATAATTCCTTCAGCATCCCCTGATTTTCCATTTTGCCTGTTTCATTTACTTCATTTTTATATCTTCTCCTTTCATCAATTAAATTTAGTATTTCCTGTGATATCCAAAGATTTTTTGTGGGTCTTGTCTTTCTACCTACATTGTTCTCTGCTGTCTTCACTATTTCATTTCTCAATTTTACCCATTCCTCCTCTACTGTTTTATTTCCCCCCGTTTCTGTTAATTTTTGCCTAAAGCTCCCTCTGAAATTCCTAAGAACTTCAGGTTCCTTCAATTTATCCAGGTCCCATCTCCTTATTTTCCTACCTTTTTGTAGTTTCTTCAGTTTCAGCCTATAGTTCATAACCAACAAGTTATGGTCAGTCTATATCTGCCCCATTGGTATGTCTTACACTTTAAAACCTGCTTCCGAAATCTGTCTTACCATTATAAAATCTATCTGGTATCTCCCGGTGTCTGCTGGTCTCCTCCATGTATACAACCTTCTTTTGTGATTCTTAAACCACACGTTTGTTATGATTAAATCATGTTCCGTGCAACATTCTACAAGGCAACTTCCTCTTTCATTTCTTCTGCCCAGTCCATATTCACCTACTATTTTTCCTTCTCTTCCTTTTCCTACTACCGAATTCGTCTCCCATAACAATTAAGTTGTCCTCTCCCTTAACTGTCTGAATAATTTCCTTTAGCTCCTCATATATTTCTTCGATCTCCTCATCGGTAGAGCTAGTTGGCATATAAATCTGTACTACTGTTGTCGGTGTTGGCTTCGTATCTATCTTGACAACGATAATGCGATCACTGCGCTGCTCATAGTAGTTTACCCGCATTCCTATCTTCTTATTCATTAGCAGTCCTAATCCTGTGATACCCCCAACTGATTTTGTATCTATAATCCTGTACTCGCCTGACCAGAAATCCTGTTCATCCTGCCACCGAACTGTACTAATCCCCACTATATCTAGCTTCAACCTATCCATTTCCCTTTTTAAATTTTCTAATTTTCCTACCGGATTACGGGATCCAACGTTCCACACTCTGATCCATAGAATGCCAGTATTGTCTTTCCTGGTGACAACATCCTCCTGAGTAGTCCCCGCTCGGAGATCCGAATGGGGGACTATTTTACCTCCAGAATATTTTACCCGAGAGGATGCCATCATCATATGTTCATACAGTAGAGCTGCATGTCCTCGGGGGGGGGGGGGGGGGGGGGGGGGGAAACGGCTGTAGTTTCCCCTTGCTTTTCAGCCGTTCGCAGTAACTGTGTGGCAAAGCCACGATGTTACAAGGCCAGCTCAGTCAATCATTCAGACTGTTGCCCCTGTAACTACTGAAAAGGCTGCTGCCCCCCTCTTCAGGAACCACACGTTTGTCTGGCCTCTCCAGAGATACCCCTCTGCTGTGGTTGCACCTACGGTACGGCTATCTGCATCGTTGAGGCACACAAGCCACCCCACCTCGGCAATTTCTGTGGTTCATAGGAGTGGTAACATGATTACATGCTATATTAAAATGTACAAGCCTGCAAAATTTTTGGGGGAACATCTTGGAAACAAATGTTCTCAGTTTTCCAGTATTAGGAAACAGAGATAAATTTCAGTGGATTGTTTTGTAGTCATTGTAATACTGCGAAGATAATTTATATATAATTGGCACAGTATTCCTTTCAACAGACAGCACCAGGGATTGAAGAGAAATTAAAATATTTGTGTTTATCTGTTAACACTATTTACAAATTTCCTTGTAATTTTGCTAGAACTGATTATCACTGAGCAACAGTGGTTGTCTCTACACTGAGACAGTACAGAAGCCACAGTGTGGTAAGTAAAAACCATGCTACTAGCTATGCACTAGATTTGTGTATGGTGTCATTATCTGCCATGCAAATGCGGCATTCAGTTTCTGAAGCTTTGAGCACGAGTGCAATGGTAACATACTGGACTCTCATTTGAAAATATGGTGGTTGAAACCTACTTATGACCATCCTCATGGATATCATGGAGAATCTAAATAAGTCACTGCAGGCAAATGCTGGAATGGTACCTATGAAAGGGCATGGCAGACTTCCTTCCCCATCCTCCAGTATAACAGAGTATGATCTCTCTCTCTCTCTCTCTCTCTCTCTCTCTCTCTCTCTCTCTCTCTCTCTCTCTCTCTGTCTGTGTGTGTGTGTGTGTGTGTGTGTGTGTAAAGTAGGTATGGGATATGGATTCATTGCTCACCATCTGTTTGGTCCCTAGGTTGTCTTCATGTTTTTAACTGTCAGCTATTGCTCTTGTGATATCTGACAGTGGGTGTCAGTGTAATATAGAATGCTGTTTTACCATGGTTTTGAGGTCCACGTTAAACCTCTGTGATGACTGTGCCTGTCAAGAACTTGGTGTTCAAACCAACCACTGGATTGTTGACAGCTTTATCTTACATTGTGAATAAAACAGAACATGCTGTTAACTACAAAGGCTAATTTTATCTCAGGTTAGTGCTATAGTATAAGAACAAATATTAATTCGCGCCCCTCAGTGGCCTGGAGCAAGCATTTCAATTGTACACCATCTCGGTGACTTGCGTGTCCCTATCATACCACAGCTATGCAGTCAGAAAAATTGTGGAATCATAACCACGAGTCAATTCTGGTGAGTATGTGAGGTTAAGGTAAAATGCAGACTGAAGAATCCGTGGTACAACAGGGTGTCGAACCGGCGACCTGTCGGTTCCCAGTCAAGTGCTTTACCGCTACACCATACTCAGTCCAGCGATGTCAGCTTTCGAAAATTAGAGTTGGGTGCTCTAAAACTATGAAAAGAAACAACCTGAAATCCAGTTTCAGATTTGAATGAGTAAGATTGTCGTCATTGTTGTTGTGGCCTTCAGTCTGGAGACTGGTTGGATGCAGCTCTCCACAATTCCCCATCCTGAGCAAGCCTCCTACCTACATCTGTCTTTATCTGCTTACTGTACCCATCTCTTGGTCTTCCTTTGCGATTTTTACCCCCAAACACTTCCCTCCAAAGCTAAATTCACGATTCATTGACGTTTGTTCTGTTCCTCCGCATTGCCATCTGCAGTTATGGACTCGCTGTCTTAACGGAGAAACTGATTAGGGAGCTGACGACGTGAGAGTACGGCCGATAGGAACTCTGCAACCTCAAGAGCATTAATAGATGATAATTATTTATAGGACAAACACTTAACTTACTATTTACACTGTCGGCGGCGGCTAGTGCCACTTTAACATAACTTAAAGTTCTCCCAAATTATCCCATCACTGTCCACGGTCGGAGCAGTGTGCAACGTTATTGCAAGTCAAAGATCAGTCCACAAAATGCGCACTAAAGTACGTCACCAGTTGGAGTCTTCTGCCAGAAGTGAACTACTCCGCGATACTGTCCAACGTTTCTCCACTTCCTCTAGAGGGCGCACGTGCTCCTCTTGTCTCTCATGTGGCGCCTCTATATGACGACTCCGTCGGCAATGATGTCTGGGTGGCAGGCGCGCGTTCAAATTTGCGACGCCACAACGTCTAAGAATGTGTCCTACCAATCGATCCATTCTTTTAGTCAAGGTATGCCAGAAATTCCTTTTCTCCACAATTCTGTTCAGTACATCCCAATTAGTTAAATGATCCATCCACACAATCTTCAGCATTCTTCTGTAGCACCACATTTCAAAAGACTCTATCCTGTTCCTGTCCACACTGTTTATCGTCCCATGTTTCGCTCCCATACAAGGCTACACTCCAGGTGTTTGTTATAACTAAATTATGTTCCATGCAAAATTCTACCATGTGGCTTCCTCTTTCATTCCTTTTGTCTAGACCATATTCACCTATCTATCTTCCCTTACCTTTCTTTGCCCTACTACCGAATTCCAGTCTCCCATAACAATTAAGTTTTCCTCTCCCTTAATTGTCTGAATAATTTCCTTTAGCTTCTCTTGTATTTCTTCGATCTACTTCATTATTAGACCTACTCCTGTAACACCCCAACTGATTTTCTATTTATAATCCTGTAATCACCTCACCAGAAATCCTGTTCTTCTTTCCACCGAATTGCATTATACCTAACTTCCACCTATCCATTTCTCTTTTTAAATTTTCTAGCTTCCCCTACCCAATTAATGGATCTAACATTCTACACTCCTATCCGTAGAATGCCAGTGTTGTCTTTCCTGATGATCACATCCTCCTGAGTAGTTCCGCCTGGAGATCGGAATGGGGGACTATTTTACCTCCGGAATATTTTACCCGCGAGGATGCCGTCATCATATTTTCATACAATGGAGCTGCATGTCCTTAGAAAAAAGGAATGGCTGTAGTTTCCCCTTGCTATCAGCTGTTCGCAGTAATTGTGTGGCAAAGCCACATTAGCTGATGTTACAGGGCCAGCTCAATCACCCAGTTGTTGCCACTGTAACTACTGAAAAGGCTGAGCTGCCCATCTTCAGGAATCACACTTTTCTCTGGCCTCTCCACAGATACTCCTCCGCTGTGGTTGCACCTACAGTACGGCTATCTGTATCGTTGAGGCATTCAAGCCACCTCATCTCAGCAATGGCTGTGGTTCCTGGTAGTGGAAGTGACTGGGTCATGTGACACTTTGTTACAAAGGTAGTTTGTGTCTTCATCTTAACAAATTCAAGTGATTGTAACAAAATGAATTTGTTATGATGAAGACACATACTACCTTTGAGTCATGTGACACTGTAAGCAGCACCCCCATCCTAACCTTATGTTTGTGCAAAGGGTGCTCTTCCCCACATCTTTTCCAACAGTTAAATACCTTTTTCAACAAAGAGTATAAATGCAATTTACCGTCATAATCGCGACACATTTGTAAAAACTTCCAAAGTATATATGACAAGTAACAATACAAAAGTCGTTGTTCCCGTATCTATTAAAAAGAAGATCTTTTATAAAGTTGTGTGCAGTCTCTCTCAGACCCACTGCCTTCAACAGTGCATGCCACTAACCACACGGCTATCTTGCTAGGTGCAGAGTAGTGACTTCATTATTATTCATCATCATATCCTCTGAAGGCATTTATAGTGTCTTTAATTTATAGCTGTAATATAATTTTCCAAATATAACATGTTTCTGATAAATCGTCAATGCGCGAAAAACAATTGGGGGGGGGGGGGGGGCAGAAATTGCCTTCATGGAGGATTTACGCATGCCGAAGGCGAGGTGTACAGTAGCTCCATTGTCTTTTCTTCAGGACCACTCTTGTGTAACCGCCAGAGCTCGAGTAGCCAGGAGCTGGCGTTTCTATCAGCTCTAGCACCAATGTTAAGAGTCGTTTCCCATCGCCCCTCCGTGCTGGGGGTGCCCATATGCTGCCTCAAAGGGGGTTCAAAAGAGAATTTGAACCTCAGCCGCACATGCACATTGCAATGCTGTGGCCACAGCCCCCTGTATTAAGTGGCACACTACGACCTCGTATACATGCAGTCTCCTCGACGTGAAACGTTTCTCATGTGATAAAAATACTTTGAATGTACATATAAAATGATCTAATAGAAGAATGAAATGAAGAATGATAGTTCAAAAACACTTTTATTTTGAAACATCCTGACAGATTAAAATTGCGTGCCGCAACCGGGACTGAAACCTGGGACCTTCATCTTTCCCGGGCACACTCTGCTGCAGAGTGAAATTTTCATTCTGGAAACATCCCTTATGCTTTGGCTACGCCATGTCTCCACAATATCCTTTCTTCCAGGAGTGCTAGTCTTGCAAGTTTCCAAACTTCACGGAAGTTCTCCTGTGAAAGTAGGAGGCGAGGTCCTGGCAGAATTGAAGTTGCGGGACGGCACCATGACTCGTGTTGGGGTAGCTCAGTGGTAAAGTGCTTGCCTGCGAAAGGCTAAGGTCCCTGGTTTGAATCCCAGTTCCATTTTAATGTTTCATATCAGTGCAGAGTAAAAGTTTCATTCATTTTTATTTTATTTATTTAGTTTTTTTTTTTTTTTTTTTTTTTTCCCGAGGCTTCACTGAACCAGTAAACACATAAGATGTGCTACCATTGCACATCACAGTGCTGCAAAGAAGATATTTGATTGGGTTCCTTGGACCAGTGTACCAGTTAGGGGTTAATATCACTGCAGTGGAAGCCAGCTACCACAGCTGACGTCACAGTAATGCAGCTGCAGACCGGTTTTGAGATCTTTGAACAAAGCGCACTCGCTTGCAGCTGAAATGACTCGCTAAACTGTCTTCCCAGTGAGTGTGTGTGTGTGTGTGTGTGTGTGTGTGTGTGTGTGTGTGTGTGTGTGAAAACCTCAGAAGTGGAAAATATCCTTATTGTTCCCTTTGGATGTGCTACTGTCATTCCAGTTTGCTTCCAAGTAAAGGTTACAGAAGTGCACTCTTTGCACGATGAATAAAAGAAAAAGGATTTTATTAGGTGAAATGGGGAAGTTGTTTTCTGAGAGTTTTGTAGCAAAAAAGTAAACAAGTCTTATTGTGAAGAGATTTGTAAAATTTAACAAAATATATTTTAAATGATTTATAAAATAAACAAGATTGAAATAAATTCCGCTTGTCCTCGTTCAGGGGTTGCTGTTCCTGATTCTTGCGTTCCATTTCTGTCGGTCCCATGTGTCCTGTGACGCAGTTCATCCATCTTCTCTGTGCATCCATCTCACCATAAACATCTCAGCCACGTTCAATTTCTTCTCCTGCACTTTTAATAGCCAGATCTCACTACCATACAACATAGCTAGTCTCACCACCGATTGACAAAATTTTGCTTTTGACTTTCGTTTACGGATTGGAAATGAAATATCAGAAGGAACAAGAATTGGGTGAGGTGTTGAGTGATGTTGTTGCCTTTCCCCACTGTTGTTTAATGTATTCCTCGAAGAGATTATTACGAAAGGCTTAATGGTAAAGAAGAATACGTATTGGTGGAAATAAAATGGAATGCATACAATTTGCTGGTCACATGGTATTAGTGGCAGAAAGTGAGCGGATACCGAAAAACATTCTGAAAGATCTTAATGATGCTTGTCTGGAATATGGGATGAAAATAAACATAGCAAAAACAAAGAGTATGGTCATTAGTACAAGAGGTGGAGTGGCTAATGTTAAAATAGGACAAACTACCATTAGCCAAGTAAGTGCTTTTAAATGCCTTGGAAGAACAATAAGTGAAAACTTGAGATGCCACAGGAGGTGAAAATTCGAATTGCCATAGCGAAGGAGGCATTCAACAGAAAGAGTAGATGAGGGTCTAAGGAAAAGACTTCGCAAATGTTTAGTCTGTAGTGTGGCACTATAGGATGAGAGAATGGAAAAAGGTTAGAAGCATTTGAGATGTGGATGTAGAGGAGGTTGGAGAGGATAAGCTAGTAGAATACAATTGGGCATTCTGGCCCATAAAATTGATTATGCATATTTTTGATTAATTATGCATTTTTAATTGTGCCATTTTTTAAATGTACAATTTTTTTATTTCTTACAATTACTGTAATTGCTGTCATACTTTAATTGAAAATAATTCCAAAAAATACACTTGTAATTGTAATTACAATTGAATGTGTTCACTCTCCCACATCCCGACTGCCACTGAGCCATCTACATGCCCCCCACCACGTGACCAATCAGAGATCCCCTTCCCCCACCCCCACCCGTAAGCACCTATGATGGTGGGAAGCGCCAGCAGGTGTAGACTTGTCTGTCCCCCCCACCCTCGGACAGTGAAATACCCCACCACCACCCACTCCGGCATCGACCAACGAGAGCACAGCAGCAATCAGAACGTGTAGGGACTCTGCACCTTCACTTATAGCTCTACTACTGGAGCGGGAGGACCTCCACGTCCACAGGAGCTGTTAAAGTAAGTCCCCCTGGTACATTATACAGCACCCAACCTCCAGAACCAACACTGTTTATAATAAACAAGGAAAAAAAAATAGGGGCAGGGATTATTTATTTGGTGCTGCACAAATAAATTTTTTCCACACTAATGAGAGCACATCAACAAACCAGTTGCAGTGCACGTAAGCAGAGTATCACTACTACTGGTTGGAAAAAAATAACTGATGTTACCTCACAAGTCGTAAACACTATTTTGTGTCCCAGCCTCGTCGCCACTTTTGTGTCTCGTTTCCATCGTAGGTGTCGGTGGCCGAGTGGAATGAGACCGACACAGGAATAAAGATAGCACGCTGGTGCAGGTACGGAGGGCAGCAGCCAGAAACTAGAAACACTAGAGTAAATTAGAACGAGATATATATTGCACAGAATTTATACAATACTTAACCTTTACATAGATCAGTACTGCAGATAGAGAGTTGAGCTAGAGGCCTGCCTAGTGTCTAACTGATAGCCAAGTCTTCACTGGTGCCTATCTGATTCTGAAGTCTTTACTGGTTCCTAACTCAGTTCCAAGTGAACGATGTCGTTCAGTGGTGACCACGAGCGGAGTGTTCTCAGAGGGCGCTAGTGGCTGACATCGTAAGAACGCCGCGCCGTGAGTGCATGGCGGCGCGCGGCGAAAGTAGATGGCGTGCACTTTGGACTTGTGCGACACCACAATCTACGATAGTAAATGCTGTAAAGAGTGCGAAGATACACGTTATGAACTGAAAAAAATTACGATCACTTACTTAACATTTCTCGAACTCAGTCTTCCACATCCCGACTGGAGGTGATCAATCTACATGTCACCCACGACAACACGATCACGTGACCACCGACCAATGGGAGCTCAGAATCTGCCTCCTTAACATGTCTGAACTCGTTCTCAAGACTAACGTCACATCAGGCAAGCTCAGACAAGTCCTCAGACAATGGAGCTCTGAAGGATGATTCACAGCTTACACCTAATTGCGCTTAACACAGATGCACTTTCAGGGTACGTAAACACCCATATGGCTGCAACCCCCACCCCTGCACAGGAAAATCTTGTAAACAATAACAGGTCCAGACTCGTCCACAAGGCTCCTTTCTGACTGACGCCACCTTCGGCTTCAGCCCCCAGACAAGAGTGTACTTGGGTACAAACGCAAAAATACTACCATAGTGCACTAACAGGGTCCACGGTGTATACAATTTACTGGCGGCCATATCACATTGTATCCATCTCTCGGTATTCCTTTGCGATTTTTACCCCGAATTTATGCGGCAAAAAGCTGTCGTACAAAACTGAAGAAGCATATCGAGAGGTCGCATATTATGGCGAGCTTTGCGACAACTTCTTCGAGACCTGTCGAACCTGTGTTGCAAGTCACAGAGCAAGGTATGTTACAATGACATTGTTTCGTGGCATGTATAATTAACTTTAGTCCGAAATGTATTCTGTTTTAACATTACGCGAGTGTGCCAAAGTACTACAAGACACCTAAGGCATTGTTCAGTATTTTTCTAGCAGTAAAGAATGCAGTTGACTAAAGTGTAGCACTTAGAACGAGAGTAAGTTACGCGTAATACAGCTCGCATATTCCTCTTTTAGAACAATTACGTGCATTGCTGAAGGACTTCCTTAGAGTGTTTTACATTTGCTATTGGTACAATAATTGTATGTTTTCTTCCTGCTACATATGCTTTTGAAAGTGTTGCAGCTCAAATCTGGATTAATTGAAATATTCGCACTACCTGTAACATTATGTTGGCTATACCGCGCTGTAGCCAATGAGCGTCCGATATAAATGCTCACAGCAGCAGGTACCAACGAAAGAGCGACATATGAAATAAAATATTCTCCCGTGCGAAATGCTCACTTACAGCTAGAAAACTGAAATACTTATGACACATTCATTGTTTCAATTATAGCAGCAAATATCTTCCCCTCTAATTTCATCTGCATGCATAGAATTTGAATTAGAGGTATATAGCAGTCGATTTAATTACTGGAATAACAACTATTTATTTAATTGGCCGAACCGTCAGGTTATTGGTAGAGTATAGGGGAGAGCAGGGCAAGACGGGGTACTTAAGCACTTAACAATTTTTTGTGGGCTTATAAAATGCTCTAGTAAAATACCAGATATTCCACCTTAAACTTCAGTACTTCTAGAGTTTATAAAAATATATATATATATATATATATATATATATATATATATATATATATATATATATATATACACACACACACACAGGGTTTACCAAGTACCCCATCTTGCCCTACAGTGTGGGCAAGATGGGGTACGCAGATGGAGCAAGATGGGTTACGTCAATACTGTATAAGGCAAAGGTAATTAAATGATTCAACGAACACAGATTTACAGATTTATAAAAGAATTATTCTAATATCTAATGAACATGCATTAAGTAAACATTGTGTGATGTTAAAGTTCATTTTATTGTTATGCAGTTATTATCGTCGTTTTCTAAGCAAAATTCACACACACAATGTACATCGACATCCTTGTTCTCTTCTCCCTCATATGAACAGTGAGCCCATTTTTCACAAGAGATGCACGACAGCCATTCTTTTCTTGACTGCGAGTAGAAATAGCCGCAATACAGGCATGCAGTGTCATCTTCTTCTAATGTGCTTTTTTCTTCAATTTTTTTTATCTTCTTTGCCAAGTTTGTCATTGCTTTTTTATTCTTCCCACTTTTGCCTTTAGAAACAAAGGAGGATTTTTTAACAGTCTTTTTAGGTGAATCTTTTCTTCGTATTCCTTCTTTTTTTCCAGGCTTAACTTTACTTGCACTCTCCAGGAATTCTCTTCTGTAAGGGGAGCTAGTAACGACAACAGTTTTTCTTTTTTTGGGGACTGTTTTTCAGGTGTTTTTCTTTCCGACATGAGGGATCGGGACAATCTGTTCGGGTGAAACAGCAAATGACCTTAAGTGATTGGTGTTGTTCTTAGAAGCCTGCTTGTTTTTAGCGTGGTAATTGGGGATTGTGGGGATTGTTATCATTCCAAGATGAGCACCCTGGGCTTAGGCCAACAGAAAGCGCATCTTGCTCTTTAGTACCGGCTTGGTTAACAGGACCATCGCTTGGGTCTTGTGCGAACTAACTGAAGCCTCTTCTTGGTCATTATTATTGACAGAAACGTTAGCGGCCTCAATTGTAGTTAAAGGAGTGTCTGTAGTAACAGAGGCTTCAAACACTGAATCTGCAAAGATGTTTGGTTCGAAAGGGCAAATTCCTGTTCTTTTGAAACCGTTTATGGCAGTCAACACGGTTGCGAGTTCATGTTATGTCATGTGGGGTAGGACGGAGTACCTAGTGGGAGGGCAAGATGGGGTACCCCATCTTGCCCTGCCACTAGGTACCCCGCTTGCCCCCAGGGACCATTTTTACGTTAGGTTAACATTATAGCACCAAGGATATATTGAATTAGTAATTGCATGCATTAATTTATTGCTAAACAAGCTGTTTTTTTTTTTTTTTTTTTTTTCATTTATAATACTTAAGAGAATGAGAAACAATTACTTCTCTTACCTTTTCACGTCTGAAAATGACGAATAATTATATCAGATGTATTCACTCCGAATGGTTCGCTCAAAATGGCTGCCAGCACAGTCAGGCATTCGCATAGCAAGTGCCTACTACTTCAACTATTCACCACTAGTTTGCGACATCTGTCGCGGTAGAAATTATAAAATCCCCGTCTTGCCCTCCATCCCATTTTTGTCCACTGCCCTAATTAAAATCAGGGACAAATTTTCTTTGAATAATAAAATATTGATTGTTGTTAGAGACAATGCACCCAATATAAAAAATGCAGTTACTGGCACATTGAGGTGAAAACGTTTTGGTTGTTATGCACATACTCTTAATTTGGTAGTACAAGGTGCCCTTAAACACTGTCAAGAAACCCACCAAAAAGTGAAGGCAATTGTAGGTTTCTTTAAAAAGACCAGTGGAGCAATGGTTCGGCATCTAAATTAACAGAGAATTAATGGCAGTGTTAATCTAAAAAAAACTTATTCAGGACATGCCAACTAGATGGAATTCAACAATGTTTATGTTTGAACGTTTTATTGAATTATCTGAGGCTGTTAAATCTACAGTTGCCCTGTGTAGTAATGACTTGCAAACAATGTCACAGGAAGAATGGACAGTCTGCTCGGAACTCTGTGTCATTCTCAAACCTTTTGAGCAGGTTTCAAGACAACTTGGTGCAGAGGACTACCCAACTGGCAGCTTGGTAAGTTAGCAGTTCACTTTCATTGGTTCCAATAAAAGCCACTTTTTAAATTGTTTTCCTTGGTAGTCTACATTTTGTATTATATTTTGCTCAATTTTCAGGTTATAATACTAACACGTGGCCTCAAATCCGTCTGTGATGAAATTGCCAAGACACAGTTGAACCCTGTTTCAAAGACTGTAGTTGAAGCCTTGAGAAAGGGACTCAGTGAACGGTTTCAGAATCTGGAGCAGAACATGTCCATCGCTGTAGCCACTCTGCTGGATCCACGATTTAAATTGCTACCCTTTGAAAATCTCACTGCAGCAGACAACAAAAATTATAAATATTGTTGCCTGGAAGAATGATGAAGGTAGGACCAGTGCAACACAACCTGCTCAAGCAACTGCAGCACCAAATTTGGCAGACGAGTCCCTTTGTGTGTAGGGTGTCTTTGACAAACTGGTCAAACATACTCAGCTGCAAGGAACAGCGCAGTCATCTGCTATTGCAGAGGTCCGGCGATATGTGGAAGACCACTGGCACGGTGGAGAAGAAACCAGTTTATATACCCCACCATCGCGAAGGTAGTGCGAGAAAAGTTTAATGTAGTAGCAACATCTGGGCCTTGTGCGAGGCTATTTTCAAAAACTGGGACATTAATCAATGAGAGAAGAACTCGCCTCAAACCTTCAAATGTCGAAAAATTAATATTTCTGACTGCCAATGGGACTGGTGACGAGTCAAACCTGCTGGTAAGTGTCTTGTCACCACAGCAAAGTACATTCTTACATTGTTCATAGTTATTTATTGTCATGAAAACACATTGCAATTTCTTTAACTGCATCCATTGCCTACAGGTACTGAGCATCCAACACCACCTGAAGACATGGCTGTATACAACCTAACAAGATGTAAAATTATGTGAGTAACATCTTATGATAACCTGATAATAGTTCTGTTCAAAATTTGCAACAAACATATTATCCAAGTGTATAAGTGGTGCATTTGAAAATCTTGTATTCAGAACCAACCCAACAAAGCACAGCTGCATAATGTCCACTTAAATATCCCGTTAAGTGAGTACACTAAGTGTTACTGAAAAGTACATAGTCTATTTAAATGTATGCTCTTTTTTTCTATGTATGATTTTCCTTTTACTTAAAGTTGTACTACAAAAGTAAGGCACATCTATTACATAAACAGATGCATCACATATCACTATCACTTACATAAAAATCAATATTAATTCCATCCACTAAAATATTGAAATTTGAAGGATAGTTTACATTTTAATTCAATTGCCCACAGATTGTCAACAGTTGAACAGATTAAAATGGATTCATTGTTGGTTTGATGCACTGCCATTAAGGTGCACACAGTTTTAATTAATAAATGGTAAGTTACCTTCAATACTGGAATCTTGATAATGTTATGATTTTTTTTACATTAAACCTGCTTTATCAGTTATGTTTCAGAACGAATACTTGGAGAGTCATATTATGGAAGAATAACAGAAATACCATATGGAATATTGCAGAACAGTCATAAACCAGCAAGTTGGCTGTAGAAAGATAAAAATATCTATACATGCAATACAATTTGAATGTAATGTGTGATGATGTAGAACGAAGGTGATCCATGGTTTGTGCTTGATTTTATGTAATGAACTTAGACTAGTATATGGAGCAATAACCTGTTGTAAATGCAAGAAAACACACACACACACACACACACACACACACACACACACACACACACACACTGAGAGAGAGAGGGAGATGGCAATTTTACGTGTTTTTTTGCTCATACATGTTGTACAAATGTTTCATGGTATCTGACGAGGTGAACGAAATTCCGTCATGGGAGAAGAAAGAAGAAACCAGACATAACAAAAAGAGGAAGACCATGATGTCAGCCATGGTTGGAAGAGATTTAAAGAAATGAATTTATGTGTACTGTAATGAATTAACTTGTATTCATGTGACTGAACAAATGAAATTGTAACTTATGGCATACAGTCTTATGTGCAGTCTTAATAATCTATGTAACAAAACTGTATCAATATGTGTGTAATAATATTTGTGTGTTTCAACCTTTGCCTAGTTATGTATGTATTGACAATCCTAATAACATCAGTTGTCACCAGACAAATAAATCAATTTCAAATACAAAAGTGACAGACAATGATTGAGCTTTTAATGTAAATTTGGGTGAATAATGCAGCCTATAACATTTCTACATATTTGCTTTCTTTGTAACTTGTACTAATGAATGAACTGTGTGAAATATACAGCATTAATTTTGTTGTGAAACATTGTACATACAAACAAATGATTTAGTTTTTCCAAAGTGCCTTATGTAACACAGGCAAATAAATATATTTGAATTTAAACAGAAGCATGGTATTTGCTACTTCATTTCTGTTACCTCCCATGAAATATCATTGTACTACTATAAAGCTGGATGTATTAAAAGATTTGAAACAACTGGCTCTTTGATCTATTGAATCTATTTGCAAACAAAACTACCTTTCCAGTGCCATAAATTAGAGTGAAATTATGAGAAGTGTGTTTGTGGTGAAAATTTTAATGTTTGTTCTTCAAATGGAATTTGGTAAAAAAAAAAGCCTGAGTTTTGTTTTCCCTACCAATTTTAATGACAAATTAAATCATGATTTTTTTCCATAAAGTTAAATGAAATGAAACCATACTTTTGAAATCAAAATAATGGAAATTGTTACGATATCTCTCAAAACTAGTCAGTTGTTGGATACATGTTGAAATATACACTGGTAAAAATATGTATGTGGTTGATACTGGCCTCAAAATGTGAGGATCAACAATATTTTAACTCAACATGATTACTGAAATATGACTTGACCTTTCCATTACCTGTAGCATGGTTATAACAAGCAATAGCACTGACCATTATATATAGACTTCTTTT
Organism: Locusta migratoria; assembly: GCA_026315105.1. Lineage (NCBI taxonomy): Eukaryota > Metazoa > Arthropoda > Insecta > Orthoptera > Acrididae > Locusta > Locusta migratoria. The sequence goes on along the minus strand of CM048754.1, from coordinate 26,441,903 downwards.
CTGGGATCTTAGCAAGTTGGGGAGATATGATACAAAATATTGTATCAATATGAACAATATTTGTCTTCTCGGAATGCATCATTTACTGAAAAGTACCTTACAAAACGTGTAATTCTGCTCACCATAAGACTTATTGTTTCAAAGCTTTGAATGTTAATAGGCCTACAACAAAACTACTTGGATATCTTTAGAAGTCTAATGAAACAAAAACAATGTGTCTTGAGGTTTATTCTGCACTTTTATTTTGGATACACTTCAAGCATTTAAGGGAATAGTTGCACTGATATGTTTTGCACTAGTGTATCAACAAGATGGCTTTTTTTGGCAACAATGCAGTCACTTAGACAGGTAAGTATTTAGTGAGTTTTCCACAAATGAAAAATTTCACCTAAAAACTCTTGGTGGGATTTCCATCTGGAAGATATGTATTCCCACTTTTTTCACAACATAAGCCTGAAAAGTCAATTTTCAATTGATTGGTCTGTATTCACACTTCCTTTCCATTTTCACACCTTAAAAGTAAACCCATGGCTTTCTAACCTAGACATATCACAACACTGCAGGTCAATCTGTCAACAAGTTCAAGATACCGGGGATTGGGGATGAGACAAATTCATACTTTTCTTGTGTTAATGACCAATTACATGGCACAAATTTTATGGGTAGTGGACAGGGAGAGAGAAGAATTTTCATTATTCACTCAGTGTTTTAACAATCTTTTTCAAGTCAAACGCTTCAATCTGACATTGTTCACTCAATCATTTTCTGCACACATATATTATCAGTTGCTCTTTTAAGCTGACAGCTCTTCAATACTTACATTAGGGCTTCATGTTCGTTTCTCAGACATTACAGATGAATGTGAAGTGTAGCAATTAAGCTGGGCATATCTGGAAAATCACGATTATCAGGCTTATTAATATTCTTTAAAATTATTAATTATTAGCAATAGATCTACAGTTAACATTAGGCCTATATGACAGCTACTATTTACTTTTACAGTAATGAAGACAAATTAGTACGGAAATTTCACATTTGCAATATACCATCTCATTTAATATAGGCTATACTTACTACTGACGAACAGAGGAAACTAAATTTCAACATATTAAATCACATTTTTCGTAACACCAGATAAAAACATTACTACCACTTGAAAGTTGCGATTTGGACAGCTGACAGTGATAAATCGCATAAGTAGCGGTAAAAGTAGCAGGAATAGCATTAATCGCAGAAGTAGTACTAAAAGTAGCAAAATTGCAGTAAAAGCTGCAGTTGGCAGAGGGATAAAAGTTGTGAACACGTAAATTGCGACTCTAAACGATGACAAGTCACAACTAAGAATCACAGATATCTAAAAGAAGCAGTCACAGAAATCACAGATATCGGAAAATCGCAGTTTATCCCAACCCTCCTGAATAACTTAAAAACTCGACATTCGACAAGCCATTGATATTGGCATTGTGATATCGGCTCGATCAGAGATCCGAGCCCTCAAAAATTCGTGTGTTGAACACGAAGAGAAAAAATTCAGTTTCAGACATTTGTTAACTGAGAATGTAATATAGGACCTTCTACCACAGAAACTGCATGGTACAAAGTAATCTCTTCATAAACAGTGAAAAGATACGGGCACTTGCAGGAATGATCATGACATCACAAATATTTGTAATTGATATGCGTCAGCAAGCGGTAATGGCTTCTAACATTCAGCTGCAAAATTAGGAATCGTGAGATACGGCGGTTTCCCAATATATGCTTCAATGGTACTTCGAATGACCGACAGATGGCAGGATGACGCGCTGCCTGCGCTCGCCAGCAACTAAGGAACCAACCAACAGATGTCTCTGCGGTCACGAAACCTCCAGCCTTGGCAAGTCCTCGGTAACCACTTCTGTTTTTAATTTACTTACCTCTTGATGGAACGACACACAGATTTTTCACAGTCCTATTTGTTCTATTCGTTATAATTAAAAACCATTTAATAACATATCGCCCTAGATTTCTAATCGTAAGCCTGTTTCTATTTGGGAAATGGAGCAAACGTTTTATTCACTTGGACGGCAACACTACAGCGATCTCGAACGTATTGTAATTGTCGCATTCTATTGTCGCTGCCAGCCTGCCCGTCCAGGGGCTTCAAAAATAAATAAATAACCAGTAATTAATTAATAATAAAACCCTGTACAGATGTTGCGAATCCCTCAGCGTCTGCATTCTTCTGAAGGCTAGACACAGGTGCGTCTTTTGCAAACCATATAACTGTTCCCTTATGGACGTAAAAGTATCCCACGGCATTCTTTTCCTAATCGTTTTAACAGCTGCAGTCGGGCACTACGCACGCAATATACTCATCTCTGCAAATTAGGCATTTTCTCCCATAACAGAAGTAGCTGTGCCTTTGCAAATTGTACCGGCGTCGGCTGGACCCAAACAAAGACAAACTCTCCCACAGAACTCTCCCATAGCATATCAGCTTCTTTTTGGAACAATTTTTGCGTATTTCCAGGTTCGGAAAACGTGAATTTGCGTGAAGGGGGGATATATATATATATATGTATATTTTAAAATCTTTTTGACATCTTGTGAATTGTGTGTCGAATACATGTGATTCACAAGAACACGTGAAATGCACCAGGAAGGTAAGATAAGTTCTGGAAACGCTGCCACACAGGTCGCACCTATATTCGGACACCTGACTCACGCTGACGTGTATCAGACCTGCATCCAAATACTTTTTTTTCTTCTTCTTCAATTTTCCCCGTCACAGAGATCACATAAATCGTGTTTCCTAATTAGATCAAACATGGTAAATGAAAAACAGAGTATTATTAACGTAAGACCACCACCACACTCAGGTACTGGCTCCATGAGGGGGCTGGCGTTCAGACTGAAAATTGTTGTCACGTCACCAAACTAAACAAACAAACCAAACCACCCCAAAGTGGACAACGGAGAGAAAAGGAACGTCGCGATGGGGACCGAGGGTGAGGCAAACCCCCCCCCCCCCCAGGCCACCCAACGTCCTGTTTTTCTAAGTTTTCCTCGGGACCCGATAAATAAATTAAAATAAATTATTACTATTAATAATAATAATAAACATAGACAACAGGAATACCTGAATATATAAAGCAGAGTGTCCGTATGTGTGTACGTGTTGCATACAAATCTAAAGTTTTGTTCCAATCCTTATGGATTGAAGCTTACGTGTACAAAATTTCATAAGGACGGTCGCCGTAAGTGTAAGAATCACATACGATATATAGTTCACGAAATATGACGTTATAAACAATAAGATGCGCGAAAAAACTGCTGCATTTTGCGACAATGCTGCTCATTTTGTCCTTAGCCATTGAACCGATTTCAACCAAATTTGGCACACACATCCCCTCATCGTAACAGATTCATTTTGTTACAGTCACGTAACAGTGTAATCAGTTACTTTGCACCACCAAACACAAAAACACAGTAGGCTAATTCAACTACAGCACATGAAATATTTTCAAACTACGCAGAGGTTTCAGTGCTGAATATTTTCTGTAACTAGCTAGTTACACAGGACAATTGAGAAGGCGTGGGAATCGGGTCAGGTCCCGTCTGACTGGACGAAAGCGGTAAATGACGCCAATTTTCAGACATGGAAACAGAAAAGTTTGTAACAACTATCGAGTTACCTCTTTAATTAGCGTTGTAGGCAAAATATTCTAGCTATTGTTGAAAGGAGAGTGCGAATATTCATTGAGGACAAGTTAAATGAAAATGAGTGTGGGTTTAGGCCCCTTAGAGGCTGTCAGGACCAGATATTTAGCTTACGGCAGGTAATGGAAAAGTGCTATGAGTGGAACAGGGAATTATATCTACGTTTCATAGATCTAGAAAAGGCTTATGGCCGTGTTCCTAGGAGGAAGCTACTGTCAGTTCTACAAGATTATGGTATAGGAGGCAAACTTCTGCAGGCAAATAAGGGCTTTACGTAGACTGTCAGGCAGCAGTTACAGTAGATGGCAAATTAAGCTCATGGTTCAGGGGTAAGACAAGGCTGTAACCTGTCACCACTGTTGTTCATCCTATTCATGGATCATATATTGAAAACAATAGACTGGCAGGGCGGTATTAAAATAGGTCAAAACAAAATAAGCAGTCTCGCATATGCGGATGACTAAGTTGTAATGGCCGATTCGATTGAAAGGTTGCAAACTAATATTTCAGAGCTCGACCAGAGGTGCAAGGATTATGATATGAAGATCAGCATCTCCAAAACGAAAGTAAATCTCTTTCCCACATGCATTAAACAGATTGAGTGCAAAATAGGAGGAACAAAGTTAGAACAGGTAGGCAGTTTCAAGTACCTGGGATGTATTTTCTCACAGGATGGCAATATAGTGAAAGAACTGGTGGAATGGAGGTGCAGCAAAGCTAATGCAGTGAGTGCTCAGCTAAGATATACTCTCTTCTGCAAGAAGGAAGTAAGTACCAAGACTAAGTTAGCAGTGCACCGCTCTATCTTTCGACCAACTTTGTTGTATGGCAGTGAAAGTTGGGTGGATACAGGTTACCTTATTCATAAGGTAGATGTGAAAGCAGCAAGAATGATTGCAGGTGCTAATAGATGGGAACAATGGCAGGAGGGTGTCCATAATGAGGAAATCAAAGAAAAGCTGGGAATGAACACCATAGATGAAGCAGTTAGAGCGAACAGACTGAGATGGTGGGGTCATGTTACACGCATGGGAGAAGCAAGGTTAGCTAAGAGACTCATGAGCTCGGCAGCGGAGGGTAAGAGGAGTCGAGGTAGACCAAGAAGAAAGTACTTAGATTCAGTGCAGAATGATTTTGAAGTAAAAGGCACAACATCAGACGAGGCATCAATGTTAGCATTGAATAGAGGATCAGGAGGAATTTTATTAGAGGTACTATGCTCCAGACTGAACGCTGAAAGGCATAATCAGTCTCTAATGATGATGATGATGATGATAGTTAGTGGAGTCGTTCTGAATGGTGTGTCCATATACGTGGAGCTGGAAAGTGCTAGAATCTCAGTTTGGTAGAAAAGCTGAAATGTCTGGTTTTAGAGTTGATTGATTTAATTATTTGGAAAGGTAATGTTAAATAATGCAGTGAAAGAAGTTAGTATCGGCTCTTTGTTGTCTCTTTGGACGTCGAATGGGGGGGGGGGGGGGGTACTATCGAGTTTCGGCCCGATTCGCAAATATCGTAAACCTGGCACTGAAAGAGGTGAACCCCAGGCATATGAACCACCAGTCGCTGAAGCTGAGCAGGCGTCGCCATATTAAAGGGGCTTGTAACAGCACCTCCTATATAGGAGGTGCTGCTTGTAACCACCTACCAGAGTCTAACGTATACACTCCTTTTTTTCCTTTATTGTGTTTTAATGCCCTGTTATAAGGCAGGCTGACAGCAGCCTGTGACGCTGCTCTACAGCCCAGCGAATGAGAACAATGGACAACACAATATAAAATTGAAACATGGTGATAAAACGGCGCTTTTGCAATTACAAGATGAAGAATTGTAGAATGCAAAAAGTACAGACGTGGAAAGACATACATGGTTGTTAGCCACCGTGGCAACATATTTTTTAACAAACATTCAGTGCAGACGACTAGACATAAAGTGACGGTGACATTGTAGTAAAAGACACACTGAACACCGAATGCCCACGGACATGTGCACAACGTTAAAAACCACTAAGCGACGAAACACTAGAGACACGAAGCACTGAACACTTTTAAAACACTAGCACTGAACTGGCCCCGCAGCGGGGACGGGGGGAAAGCGCGGGGGAAGGGAGGCGGATAAGGAGGGGGTGAGCCAAGCGGGGGATGGGAGGCGGAGGGAGGAGGGGGCGATAATCTACAGGGAGAGGCCAAAGTTGGAAGGAGGGATAGATGTCGGGACGGTTGTGGAGAACGTCGTCTGGGAGAGGTAAGAGGTAGGTGGTGGAAGCCACCCTCGGAGAGGACGTAGAGGGTGTGGAGGTGAAGGGAGGGAGGGATGTGGCGGTAGAGGCGTGGCAGGGGCCCGGAATCCAGGAGGAGAGGAGATACTAGTGGGTGACGGGACTCTAACTTTCTGTGTATGTACCTGAGGCGGATGTATTGAAGGAATTGGACCAGGTGTGGGAATGGGATGAGGTCGTAGAGGATCCGCGTGCGGGAGAAGAGGCGGATGCGGTAGGCCAGGCGAAGGTCGTGGCGTTCGAGCATTTTGAGGGATTCATAATAGGAGAGGGGAGCGGAAAAATGTTCAAATGTTTGCAAAGCTTAAGGGACTTAACTACGGGGTCATCAGTCCCTAAACTTACAAACTACTTATGAACTACTTACGAACTAGGACGGCACAAATATCCGTGCCCGAGGGGGGATTCGAACCCCCGACCGTAGTGGCCGTGCAGACCGTGACTGAAAGGGGAGCGGAGATCCAGGCGGGATGGAAGCAGCAAAGGACGGGACGCACGAGGGAACGGTAGGTGTACAGGATGGTGGAAGGGTCGAGTCCCCGTGTCCGGCCGGAGAGGCATTTCACGGGGTTTATACACTCACTACCAGCGAGCTTAAATACCACAGCGTGGCTAACACAGGAGTTTGAGCGCTCTTTGCGGCAGCCTGTGTAAACTCGGCCGCCATATTTTTGGTGGTCAGTACACTTGCGAGGAGTCTGTCCGTCGTATGTTGATGATGAGCTGCAAGTATTTAGTGTGTACTAGATAACCCGGTGAACTTCGTATCACTTACCTATTAATATAGACCGTATTAATTAAAATCATATGTATTTTAGACCCAGTAGCTTTATAAAGGCATCATCAGATAGTCTAAGTATCAGCCCGATAGTGGGCGGTAAGAGTGGGCAGACCACGCACACATGACCACGATAAAGTTCATGTCACATTCGTGGAAGTTCAGGGAGGTTTAAACGGGGATAAAGTATGGAAAAATTGCGAGGAAAATTTAGATTTATAACATGTAAAATAATGTCTTAGTTGATGTGCAATTGCTAATATGTATGTATTCTTGCTTTGAAAGTCTAATGTGCTAAATTTTGTTGCAATCGTATGAATGATATTGATATCACAAAGAAAAGAGTTCTTTCAGTTTTCCACAAATTTTCCTTTTTTCTGGTTAACTACTCCAAACTTTTACTTCACTCAAACCTTCCCCCAGCTTTGAACGTCGAATGTGCAAAATTTTATCGCAATCAGATGAATGGTATCGACATTTCACAGAAAAATCTCTTTCTATTTTTTTCTGTTTTTTCCAATTTTCCGGGAAACTTTTTCACATTTTTATTTCGTAAGAACTTAACTCTTGCTTTGAACGTCAAATATGCAAAATTTTATCGGAATCTGATGAATGATAGTGACATCCCATTGAAAAACGCTCTTTCAGTTTCTCGCGAATTTTTCAATTTTCCAGGTAACTTCCCCGAATTTTTAGTTCATAAGAACGCCCATCTTTCGTTGAACGTCAAATTATCAAAATTTTATCGCAATCGGATGAACGGTTCTCAACTTATAGTGTTGAGTACATTTAGAAACACGTTGAAAAAGAAACTTCGTTCGAATTTTGCGACTTTTCTTTTTAACGGTCCCTGTTTTTTTTTTTTTTTTATTTTATTTTTTTTTTTTTTTTTTTTTTTTTTTTTTTTTTTTTTTTTTTTTTTTTTTTTTTTTTTTTTTACTGAAAACTTTTCATAGAAAAAAAAAACCCTCTCCGTCCTACGAATACTCAGTTATAGTGCTGAGTCCAAAGAAAAACACATTGAAAAACGCACTTTCGGTTTTTCTCAAATTTTCCAATTTTCAGATAGATTTTCCAAAAAATTTATTTCATACAAACCTTGTCCTGTCAAGCCGTACTCAAGTGATGCTCTTACAACCATGTGGCAATTGATTTTTATTCATAGAAAAAAATTGTTTTGGTTTTTCCTAAATTTTCTTACTTTCCACATGACTTTTCCAAATTTTTATTTGATGCGAACCTTCCTCTTGCTTTCAACATGAAATGTACAAAATTTTATCGCAATTGG